>CM077091.1:113938461-114191129 GCA_039513925.1 Platanthera zijinensis
ATTCAGGGATGCCCAAAGGTTTGTGCTTTCATGTGATTCTTGTCAAAAATCAGGTAATATCTCTAAATTAACTGAATACCACAAAAATTTATTCTTAAATGTGAAGGTTTTTGATGTATGGGGATTGAATTTATGGGACGCATTTCCAATTTTCTTATGGGAATAATATTTTTGGCAGTTGTAGATTATGTATCAAAAGTGGGTAGAGGCGCAAGCTCTCCGTATTAATGATAGTAGAGTAGTAATTCAATTTCCGAAATCTTATTTGCATGATTTGGAACACCACGTGCTCTTATTAGTGATAAGGTACACATTTTTGTATCTACAATTGTTGGGTATTGCAAACACAATAACCCAGATTTGCATGAAGTACCCCCTTGAACTAAGATGAATTAAGTTGTATTTGATATCCTTGTTTAGTTGTGTGTTTGCAGATTAACATTGCTAAGTGTAGACCAATGTCAGTCTACAGTGGGTAATGAACCACAGGGGCCATACAGTGTAATCCCTCACTGTGTGATCCAAGTGTTGACTCATGTGTAGCCTCTCAATTGGAATATACTTCATACGTCAAGCACTTGATCATGGAATGAAGATTAATTCTTGAAGAGAAGAGAAAATTTTCTAAGTCCAAATTCTCTAAGTCCACTTCTCGAGAAGTGAATGATAGTTCTCGAGAAGTAGAGCTAGGAGTTCTCGAGAAGTTCACTTAGTTCTCGAGAATCCTTGGCTAGTTCTCGAGAAGCTTAGCCTAGTTCTCGAGAAGCTCAACCTAGTTCTCGAGAAGTCCCAGTCTATATTTCTCGAGTAGTCAGAGACAGCCGCAAAAATTATTCAAGTCCCTCTCTCGATAAGTCCATCATAGTTCTCGAGAACTTAGTCTCTAGTTCTCGAGAAGTCAGCTTAGTTCTCGAGAACAAGTTTCAGTTCTCGAGTACTATTTTCTTTAGTTCTCGAGAAGCTTCACATAATTCTGGAGTAGACTCAACGCCTTTTGTTCTCGAGTACTTACATAAGTTCAGGACGTATAGTTCTCGAGAAATTAGCCTGTTCTCGAGAACTTATTCATACTTCTCGAGAACTGCTGTCAAATTTTTCAGAAAATTTATTTAAGTCCACATCGACAGGATTTTCAAATAAGACATCGTGATTGGCCCACGTGTCGTCCTTAATATCAATTCTAACTGTTAGGGGAAATCCTATATAATGTCTTTTCATTAAGACTAACCCTAAGCGGAAATCCATACTGTCTATTATTTTGAATCAGCCGTCTCTCTCCAAGAACTATTTTACAGAAGCCGCCACCGCCGCTCTATTTGTAGATTGACAAAGCTGTTTTAGATCAAGAAGGATTTATTGTTCAAGGAATCTTCATCTTCTCCTTGATCGAGTAGGTCCTAAGTTTCTCAGATCAGATCTACAGAGAGTCCTCTTTAATATTTCTGAAAAAGCCGCAAAGTTCAAGAAGAAGACCTAGAGACAAATTTTTCAGATCTGAGAAGGAAATTTTTGTTTGTATTTTCAATTCTCTGTGTAAATTTTGTAGGAGATTAATCTCTGAGTTGTAGGAAGTTTTCGTCTTCCAAGTGTAGATCCTTTTGGATCGAGATTGTAGGAACTTGTTTCTGAGGCGTAGGATTGGTTTTCAATCCGAGATAGTGGAGTAGCCGAGTCTAGTGATTTATAAGATCGGTGAGGGAAAGTGGACGTACCCAAGGTTGGGGAACCACTATAAATCTTCTTGTCGTCTGTGATTTCTTGATTGTTTGTGCAAGTTCCTTTAAATTTTTTATTCACCAAATAGACGCACAATTCACCTATTCACCCCCCTCTAGGTGATTTAGGTAGACAACTTAACACTTTCAATTGGTATCAGAAGGAGGTTGGTCGTTAAAAGGTAAACACCTTGATCAATTTCCTCTCTAAGTTGTCTCTTGAGAATTTTCAAGCAATGGACAAGGCTAAAGATTTTGTCAAGCTTCCCCTGTGCACAAAGAACAACTTTCCCATGTGGAAAGAGAGAATTAAATTTTTCATGGAAGCTGTGGATCCCCGGATCTTCATGATTGTTGAAGAAGGTCCTTACGTGCCCATGACAATCTCCACTATAGATCCAACCAAGAAGGTTCCAAAGAAGTTGACGGATCAAGATAAAGACAAGATTGTACTTATCTTTTCGGATAAGAAAGCTAAAAATATAATAGTGAGTGCAGTCGATGACTCTATGCTGTAGAATCTGATTCACTGCCAATCTGCTAAGGAGATATGGCAGTCTCTCGTCACTCTGATGGAAGGTACAGGAGAAGTGAGGGATGATAGAAGATCCCTATTGAACCAGAAGTACGAAGCCTTCAGGTAAGGGCCAAAGGATATCATTGCAGATACATTTGAGAACTTCTTCAAGATAGTCATTGGCCTCAGAGTATATGGCAAAGTCTTCACCAATGGAGAACTAAATGACAAGTTCCTAAGATCCTTAACCAAGGAATGGGACAATAAGGTATGTGCCATTAGGGAATTTTGAAAGCTAGCTGATACAGATCCTCAGAATCTCTTCGGAAAGCTGATGTCGTATGAGCTTCAACTCAACACAAGGAAAGCTGAAGAAGAGAAGAGCAGGTTTGCATCCAAAGAGAAGTCTGTTGCTTTAAAGGCAGATACCTCCAGGAATTCAAAGGCTACCTCTCTAGCCCCAGCATAAGAAGTTAGTGAAGAAGAAAACTCAGAGCCAAGTACCTCAGGATCTGAGCTATCAAAAGGAGAGTTCTCCTTACTTTCTCGACAGTTCAAGAAATTCTTGAAAAAGAAAAGGCAATGGAAAGGCAAGGATGCTTCTCATAGACGATCATGACCTTACGGTGATCGACATAGAAAAGGCTCAAGCAGCCAGGACAGGTATGGTTCTAAACAAAATAAACATATTTCGACTAACATAGTTTGCTACTGTTATAACAAGCCAGGTCACGTCATAGCTGACTGCCCCCACAAGAAGGAGGGTGGCAGGAGAGAAGAGAAGAAGTCCTCGTACAGTAAGAAGAGGACAGAGAAGAGCCTGATAACTAAGAAGGGCAAGACTCTTAGAGACTCTGACTCATCCAAGTAAAGTGAAGAAGAGTAAGCCTACTTTGGACTTATGGCTAAGTCAGATGATGAACAAGAGCCCCAGTTCACTGGGGAGGTAAAATCTCATACCCCTCTTTCAGAATCTGAAGTTTCTGAGCATGATCATGAGGACGGCTCTTTTGACGATGAGTCTGAACTCATGGCCCAGTATAAGGAGTTGATCATGGCTTATGACAAATGTCGAAAGGTCGTGAAAACTAAGGCAAAAGAGATTAAGTCTCTAAAGGCCATAGAAAGCTCTCTGAGAGAGAAAGTCGTTAAGATGGACTCACTCAGAGAAGACTTAGATACTGCTGTTGATGAGTTCAACAAGGCTATCAAGCACCTTGATCTGAAGGATGAAATCATCAAAGGGTTGGAGGACTTACTAGAAGCCGAAAAGAAACTTGTTGAAGGTTTCTCTAAGCCAAAGGTAGTTCTTCCTCTTATTGCTGAGTTCTCTGCTCAGGCTAAGGGTGTTGGGCTAGGCCATGTAGGAGCTCCTAGTAAATCTTTTAGGAGAAATAAGGCTAAGAGAAAGAATAAGGCTACCAAGAAGGCCTCAGCCGAAGAAAAGGGGAAAGCTCCTCTAGATCAGACTATTTTTAAGAAAGTCATCCTCCAACGAATAAGTTTGATCTTGACTCGTCCTACGGTCAATTGACTAGGCCTACTTATGTAGATCCAAAGTCTCATTACCAAGGATGGACTCTTCCCAGAAAATTTGATGAGAGTGTCTTTAAGGCACCTTATGAAGAAGTCATTCTTCAGTACTATGGCTCTATGATCATGGTCATAACTTCAATAAAACACCAAAGGTAAAAACCATTGTAGAAAAGCCTATGATGGAGAAGAAATCATGTGATTACCATCATCATGAAGCTTCTTCCTCCAAAAATTCTACCCCTGTTGGACCAGAATCCTAGAAGGTCAAGCAGGAGTTCCTAAGGCAAAGATAAAATAGGTTCGACTGTTGGTGCTGTGGCAGAATTGGTCATTTTGCCATTGATTGTTGGTTTAATCCAAGAAATGTTGCAACTCCTCAAGTTAGCAACTTGAAAATGACCACTCATGATGCTAATCCTCGTAGGGGGAGTGTTCTAACATGAGACCAAGGACCCAAACATGTTTGTGTTCCTAAGGCAAACTGATTATGATTGCAGGGATGTCCAAAGGCCACCAAAATGCCAAACTGGTATTTGGACAGTGGATGCTCTCGGCACATGACCGGGATAAGAAGCCTACTTCATAATTATTCTCTAGTGTTGAACGGACCAAAGGTCATCTTTGGAGGTTCAGACCGCTGGATAACTAAAGGCTACGGTATGATCACTAACGGTAGTGTATCCTTTTCGGATGTAGGTTATGTTGAGGGATTGGAACACAATCTTATAAGCATAAGCCAAATATGTTACAAAGGGTACATAGTTGAATTCCATGCTGACAAGTGCCTGATAAAGTCTGTTGACAATATGGAAACGATTCTATCTGCCACTCGAAGCAAGAATATATTTTGTTTAAATTTCATTTGTATAGATTCTTCTACACCAGTGTGTCTTTTGGCAAAAGATAGTGCGTCTCTTGGTGACCAATGACACAAGAGGTTAGCACATATTAATTTTAAAACTATTAATAAATTCTTCTCCCAAAACTTAGTACGTGATGCCCCGAATGTCAAGTACGTCAAAGATAGACCTTGTCATGCATGCATGAAGGGCAAGCAAACAAGGGCTACCTTTAAAAGCATTACTGACAAAAATTCAAGTAAATGTCTCCATTTACTTCATATGGACTTATTTGGTCCACTACAAATTAGAAGCTTGGGAGGTAAGGAATATACATTGGTTATTGTTGATGAATACTCGCGCTTTGCGTGGGTGTTCTTTCTGAAACACAAGTCAGATACCTTCGACATCTTTACTAACTTTGTCAGGCAGGTCAAGAATGAATACAATTGTTCTGTAGTCAAAATCAGAAGTGACAATTGAACAGAGTTCAAATCTGGGGTCATGGCAGAATTCTGTGAAAGCCTAAGTATCTTTCATGAGTTTTCCTCTCCTCGCACTCCACAGCAAAATGGAGTAGCTGAGAGAAGGAACAGAACACTCATAGAGGCCTGCAAAACTATGTTGAGTGATGCTTCACTACCGGAGTACTTCTGGGCTGAAGCCGTCAATATTACATGCCACGTGCAAAATCGAGCACTCATCAATAAGAATCATGATAAGACACCTTACGAACTTCTAAAAGGCAGGAGACCAACTATTTCATATTTTAGAATTTTTGGCTGTAAATTCTTCGTGTTTAACAATGGTAAGTATCATACTACCAAGTTTAGTTAGAAAAGTTTTGAAGGTATTTTTGTAGGTTATAGTAGCCATAGTAAGGCATACAGGATTTTCAATAGAAAACTCTAGTTGTAGAGGAATCCATAGATGTTGTATTTGATGATACGAGCTTGCTGCAAAGCAAATCGTCTAGTGTGCTTGTTGAAGATGTAGGTACAAGGCTGAAATAAATCAGCTTGGATGAACCAACTGGAGGTGAAAGAGAAAATTTCATCAAGATAACTACTTCAACCCCCATTGGAGAGGCAGATGATCAAGATGAAGAAAACATCCAAGTTGATGAAGTCACTCTAGTGGCTGAAGAAGTTCCAGATGCTAGAAATCTAGAGCTCAGACATCTGAAGGATCATCCATTGGACCAGATCATAGGAGATCCCCGGGATGGTGTCATAACTCGTCGAGGTACAACTAACGAGAATTTATATTTAAGTTTTCTCTCACAGGTTGAACCAAAGAAGTTTTAGTAAGCAAACTCAGATGCATCATGGATCTTGGCCATGGAAGAAGAACTGAACCAGTTCAAGCAATGCAAAGTTTGGAAACTAGTTCCTAGACCCAAAGGTAAGAATGTCATCGGAACGAAGTGGGTCTATCGGAATAAGTTGGACGAGGATGGAACAATCATAAAGAACAAGGCCAGACTCATCGCCAAAGAATACCGTCAAGAAGAAGGAATCGACTTCGACCAAACATACGCTCCAGTGGCAAGTATGGAGGCCATCAGATTGTTCCTAGCTTATGCTGCACTGAAGGGGTTCACTGTCTATCAAATGGACGTGAAGTCCGCCTTCCTTAATGGTGACATAAAGGAAGAAGTGTACGTGGAACATCCCCCAGGTTTTGTTGATCCTAACTTTCCTGACTATGTTTATTTATTATCTAAAGCGCTGTATAGTTTGAAACAAGCTCCTCGAGCTTGGTACGAAATGCTATCTACCTTTCTCATCGAGAACAAGTTCACAAGGGGAAAGATAGATAAGACGTTATTTTTAGGGAAATTAAAGGCAAGATTTTGCTAGTGCAAATCTATGTCGACGACATTATTTTTGGTTCTACAGACGACAATCTCTGCAAAAAGTTTTCTAAACTTATGCAAGGAAAGTTTGAAATGAGTAGTATGGGAGAGCTGAGGTATTTCTTAGGACTTCAGGTGAAACAATCTGAAGATGGAATTTTCATCTTACAGACGAATTTCACCAAGGAGTTGATTAAGAAATTCGGAATGGAGAGTGCAACCTCTATGAGGACTCCAATGGCCTCAGCTATGTCTCTGGACAAGGATGTGAAAGGGAAACCTTTTGATGAAACCAAGTACAGAAGCATAGTTGGATCCTTGCTCTACCTTACTGCTAGTAGACCTGACATAATGTTCTTTACATATGTCTATGCAAGATTCAAAGCGAACTGTAAGGAATCTCACTATGCTGCTGCAAAGCAGATCTTGAGATACCTTAAAGGTACACTGAATCTTGGCTTATAGTACCCAAGAAGTAATGACAGCAAACTAATTGGTTTTTCAGATTCAGACTTTGCATGTAGCAAAGATGACAGAAAAAGCACTTCTGGGACATGTCAGTTCCTTGGAAGAAGGCTTATCTCATGGAGTAGCAAAAAGCAAAATTGTGTCACAATCTCAACGGCCGAGTCAGAATATATTTCTGCCGGCAGTTGTTGTGCACAGTTGCTTTGGCTAAAGAACTAGCTAGAAGATTACGACATGAAGGTTAAAGGCATTCCGTTGTTTTGCGACTCCTCCAGCACAATAGCAATTGCAAACAACCCAGGCTCGCACAGCCGGACAAAGCACATCGAGCTCAGATATCACTTCATCTGGGAGCATATGGAGCAAGGGGATGTGGATCTGCAGTACGTGCAAACTGATCGATAAGTTGCAGATATTTTCACAAAGCCGTTGGATGAGACCAAGTTCAATTTCTTCAAAACTGAACTTGGGTTGCTGAACAGAGAAGGATAGACCAAGGTGGATCACCTCAAAGCTTAAGAATCAAGTACACCTCAAAAAGGTCAGAAATTTCTCAAGTGGAAGGCAGTTCTCGAGAACTATTATTACTTCTCGAAAAGTATAGAACTAGTTCTTGAAAACTTCAAGTCCACTTCTCGAGAACTAAAAATCTGTCTCTCGAGAAATACTTAAAGTTCTTGACAACAAGGCTTATACTTCTCGAGAACTATTATTATACTTCTCGAGAACTAACCCTACCTCTCGAGAAATGCCCCGTCTCTTTTCGAATTCTGTTCATTTTTTTCGCAAACAGATTTATTTTCGCTTTATTAAAAGGCTTAACTTAGATTGATTAGACACTTAATTATCATAACTAGAGTTATATATATATATATAACTTTAGAAATCTCAAATCAACCGACATTTCAAATTCTATCTCTCTCAAAAACTCTTCGTCTTCCACCGACTCAGAGCTTCGACATCGCGTTCTCTTGCGCTTCGTTCGTCGCCGTCTTCAGAATCAATGGCGCAGCAATCCAGGATAGGAGTTAGAAGTGAGCTAGTGGTGGCCTGGATTGCCGAACTTTCAAATGACTTCAAGAATCTTCTACTTCTTCTCAACAGCGCAGGTCTCAACTTTGTTCTCCAAGAACCGTGTAAAATCCTCTTTCCAGAGGTAGAAGAATTTTATCAGAATGCCAAAGTCAGGAGGAATAATACTGTTCTGAAATCAAAGATAAAGGGAGTGAAGATCAAGTTAAGCCCGACCATTGTGTCAAAACTTCTAAGATTGCTGATTGGAGATGATTAAGATGAAATCACAAGGGAAGATACTGACAGAACATATCATTTTTGTGGAGTACCAGTAGACATCACATCTCTCAGGAGGACAGCCTTGAATGATGTTAACAAGCTCTTGGTAGATATTATTGTAAAGATCCTATGGAGCAGAACAGGGTCTGTTGGATTCATTACCAATGTTCTATTTGATGTAATGACTGCCATAGTCTGCAGGAAAAGATTTCCTTATGGTATGATGATTTTTGACAAGATCAGAGATAGCATAACAGAACAAAAATTTGCTAAGATAATCTTCTTGATGTTGCATGAGATTGATACAGTTGTCTTCAAGACTTCTAAAGGTACACCAATACATCACCTGAAGAAGATCTCCTTAGCCTCCATTCATAGATGGGAGATAAAACTGAAGAACCAAAAACAGATAGCTAAAGAGCTTGCAGCCCCTGCTTCAGAGGTCGGGACCCCATCTCCCTCCTCTCATCAAGTTGTTGAACCATCTGGTTCAGCAATTGAGGGGGAGCCTTCTTCCTCTGTCCCAGTTGACAGAATCCCCTCTCCTCCTCGGGCTCAATCTCCAGTAAGAAATACAGTCAGTTCACCAGCAAGGACACCAGCAAGTTCACCCATCAGAAGTCCTATCAGAAGCCCAATAAGATCTCAAGCCAGGTCCCCAGTGGCAAATATTTCAGATGAGACATTCTCAGATGAGCAAGCTCATAAAATCATCAACTCTACTGCAGCAGATATAGAAGATATGATAACAGAGCTTACCTCAGATGAACCTCTTCCCCCCTACACACAGAAACTGCTAAAGAACCTTCAAAGGATCCTTCTCCAGCTCCTTCTCCATCTCCAGAACCTACTCCAAGGGCAACTCCTTCACCTTATTCAAGAAAAGAATCACCTCCACCAGATACCATCATTCTCTCAGGAGAGGATGAGCCTGAACCATAGGAAGTTGAAGCTCCTCTAAAGAAACTTGATTTCTCCATCCCTTTCCTACTTGGTGAGGAAAGTGATATACTTACTCATACTGTCATAGCCAAAAATTCTATAGTAGTTGATGAGATCCCTCCATGGGTAGTTCCTCATCCTCCTCTAGTTACCCTTCCTGCTATTATTCCTGCTGCTGTAACCCGTTCAAGTTCAGATATTCTCAGTAAGATTGAAGTTATGTTGACATAACAAAGGAAACATTTTGATGATTCTCTGAAAGTGGTCCAAGACAAAGTCAATGCTCTAGAAAAAGAGATGAGCAGAGGATTTGCAGAAATCCAGCACAACACAGACTCACTCAAGGTATTGTTTCAGATTGGTGGAAAAGCTATAGACCACACCATTACTAGTGTTGGTCAGATAATGGAACAATCTGTAACTCTTGCCAACAATCAGATCCAGTTAGAGAAGAAAGCCCAAAAACATGTTATGAAAATCTGTGATGAAGTGGGAACCTTCAAGGAAGATGCTATAGATACACTATGTGTAGAATTCAGAAAGGGGGAGAGTTTGGTGAAAGAACATGTGGGAAAACATGTGGATAAGTTTACTGCTGCTGCAAATACGGCTTGGTCTGACAAGATAAGTGAAATTAATAAGAATATTTTAGAGCAAATTCAGTCTGTGAAATTTTATACCTATGACACCTCAGTATGGATGCACAATCAGCTCTTCCCTGATTTTCAGCTTGATCCTAATGTCATTCCCCATCATTTGAACCCTCTTCCTAAAGGATAGTCAAGTCAGGTGCTAGCTTAGATGCAACAACCTCAGATGTCATGTTTCTCTCCAAGGCCAAAAGATCAGAATCCCCCTCCTGCTTCTTATAACTAGGTATGGGATGATGATGTTATTCCTCAAGATTTGCCTGAAATCAACACTTCTAAGAAAAGGAAGTATGGGGAAGGCCCCTGTGCTAGCAAAAGTGTTCCTAAGACAGATTCAGAGAAATGAAAAGCACAAGAATTTGTTGAAGTCTGGAGTCCTACCTCCAAGGCACTGATTCTTGATACTCTCAAGCTAGTAATGGACTATAATGAAAACAGGAATCTCCACTACAACTCCTCTGAGTGGGATCTTTATGAGAAGTCCATGACTAAAAGAAGGATATATGACAGAGAGTATGGCAAGAATAATCCTAAGGCTCCTCCAAAACCTTCAAGATACTACCCAAAGCCTTATAGCTATCCGAGGAGACAGCAAGAGAAGCAAGAGAGACAGCATCAGAGCAAGGAATGATTTTCTGTGAATATCTGTTTTTTAGACTATGGATGAAATGAATGTTGAATTGGAAATCTAAAACATTATATATATACAATTTCTAGTTTTGCTAATTGTGTGTTTAATTTTTCTATCTTGCATTTGAATTCTATTTCTTCATTTACAGTTCTTTCTTTATTGGTATAATTCACCTTATTGTAGAGGGTTCTGACTTCTACAAATAGGGGAAGATTGTTGGGTATTACATCCACATTAACCCAGATTTGCATGAAGTCACCCTTGAACTAAGATGAATTAAGTTGTATTTGATATCCTTGTTTAGTTGTGTGTTTGTAGATTACCATTGCTAAGTGTAGACCAATGTCAGTCTACAGTGGGTCATGAACACAGGACCATACAGTGTAATCCCTCATTGTGTTCCAAAGTGTTGACTCATGTGTAGCCTCTCAATTGGGATACACTTCCTATTCAAGCACTTGGATCATGGAATGAAGATTGGATTCTTGAAGATAAGAGAAAATTTTCTAAGTCCAGAATTTCTGTAAGTCCACTTCTCGAGATGTCAATGATAGTTCTCGAGAAGTAGAGCTAGGAGTTCTCGAGAAGTTCACTTAGTTCTCGAGAAGCCTTGGCTAGTTCTCGAGAAGCTTAACCTAGTTCTCGAGAAGCTCAGCTAGTTCTCGAGAAGTCCCAGTCTATATTTCTCGAGTAGTCAGAGACAGCCGCAAAAATTATTCTAAGTCTCTCTCTCGAGAAGTCCATCATAGTTCTCGAGAACTTAGTCTCTAGTTCTCGAGAAGTCAGCTTAGTTCTCGAGAACAAGTTTCAGTTCTCGAGTACTATTTTCTTTCGTTCTCGAGAAGCTTCACATAATTCTTGAGTAGACTCAACGCTTTTTGTTCTCGAGTACTTACATAAGTTCAGGACATATAGTTCTCGAGAAATCAGCCTATTCTCGAGAACTTATTCATACTTCTCGAGAACTGCTGTCAAATTTTTTAGAAAATTTATTTAAGTCCAGATCGACGGGATTTTCAAATAAGACATCGTGATTGGCCCACATGTCGTCATTAATGTCAATTCTAACCGTTAGGGGAAATCCTATATAATGTCTTTTCGTTAAGACTAACCCTAAGCGGAAATCCATACTGTCTATTATTCTGAATCGATCGTCTCTCTCCAAGAACTATTTTACCGAAGCCGCCGCTGCCGCACTGTTTGCAGATCGACAAAGCTGTTTTAGATCAAGAAGGATTTGTTGTTCAAGGAATCTTCATCTTCTCCTTGATCGAGTAGGTCCTAAGTTTCTCAGATCAGATCTACAGAGATTCCTCTTCAATATTTCTGAAAAAATCGCAAAGTTCAAGAAGAAGACCTAGAGACAAATTTTTCAGATCTGAGAAGGAAATTTTTGTTTGTATTTTCAATTCTCTGTGTAAATTTTGTAGGAGATTAATATCTGAGTTGTAGGAAGTTTTCATCTTCCGAGTGTAGATCCTTTTGGATCGAGATTGTAGGAACTTATTTTCGAGGCGTAGGATTGGTTTTCAATCCGAGATAGTGGAGTAGCCGAGTCTAGTGATTTACTAGATCGGTGAGGGAAAGTGGATGTACCTAAGGTTGGGGAACCACTATAAATATTCTTATCGTCTGTGATTGCTTGATTGTTTATGCAAGTTCCTTTAAATTTTTTATTCACCAAATAGACGCACAATTCACCTATTCACACCCCTTTAGGTGATTTAGGTAGACACCTTAACACTTTCAATAGTTAGATAAAGTCTTAAGAAAATATAGGGTCACACATAGGATAGCCACCCCTTATCACCACAAACTAGCGGTCAGGTTTAAGCTTTGAATAGATAACTTAAGAGAATCATAGAAATATCTATAGAGGGGAATAGGAAATAATGGTCTATGAAACTAAATGATTGCTTATGGGCATATAGGACCGCCTACAAAACACCCATAGGGACCACCCCCTTTAAATTAGTCTATGGTAAATCATGTCACCTGCCTATAGAATTAGAACATAAATCATATTGGGCAATACACTCTTTAACTTTTGACACAAATTCTATAGGGTAGAAACGAAAACTTCAACTTAACGAATTAGATGAGTGGAGAACCATGGCTTATGAAAACTACAAGATATATAAGGAGAAGACTAAGTTATTCCATGACAGTCACCTTCGCAAACCCAAAACATTCCAAAAAGGTGACCAAGTCCTCCTTTTCAATTCCCGACTTCATTTATTCCCAGGGGAGTTAAGGTCTAAGTGGTTTGGACCCTTCCAAGTCAAAGAAGTTTTTCCCTATGGAACCATCGAACTAACCCACCCTTAGAAGGGAGATTTTAAAGTTAACGGGCACCGATTAAAACTTTATTATGGTGAGTTTCCTCAAGATTTCGCTCGCCAAGAATCATGCCTCCGGCTAGACTTTGATTAAGTGTAATGTAGTAATTTTTCTAAGTTTATAAAATTGTTGGTAAAATTCTAGTTAAATGTTAGTATAAAAATATTATAAAAATCACTTAGGAGGTAATTCCAATTCAGAGGGGCACACGGGTTAACACACGCCCGTATGCCAGTCCATGTTCATAACAACTTTCTTTAGCCCAATCGTGTTCGATTTAAAACTGAGTAGAAATCCTTATTCCCGAGCACCACATGGCTTGATAAAAACCCGTGTGCCAGGCCCTGTAGCATTAACTTCTTTTCTCACACAATCATCCAGAGCAAGACACGGGTTAACACACACCCGTGTTGGTGCCCGTGTACAGATTCTGAGTTTGACAATTCAATCATCCCGAGCAGGACACGGCTAACTACCCAGACGTGTGTATAACTGTGTGCAGATTTTACTTTCGATGATGCACAATGCCCGAGTAGGACACAGTTTTATGCACGCCCATGTTCTCGACCGTGTCCTTCCGGTGCGCTGCTTTCCCGTCAGTTTTACCAAACATCTTTTCGAGACCCATGTTCCACGCGGTTAGAGATTCGTCAACATGGTCCACACACGCCCATGTTGGAACCCGTGTTCGTTTTTTTATATAAATCCATGTGTGTGTTAGTCATCTTCATCCTCTCCAAAACCTGCTAAACCCTACTTTCCTGCACTCCTTCACGCCCAAAACTCGGCTTTGAGTTTTTGCCTTCAATTTTCGCGGATTCGCCTCCTCTCCTTTCGATCTATCTTCCGAGGCAAATTTTTTTTAATGTTCTTATTTTTTTTCTTTCTTCTTCACCACTCTCTTCTCATTCTTCTTTTTCTCATTTTATTTCTTTCCTCATTCTTCTTCCACTTCTTTCCTCTTCATTTCTTAAAAATCCTTCAACTTGTCTGCAGATCATGTCAATAGGACATTCACAAGGGGAAGCCGTCATCGTCATAATCTCACAGCATTATCTATAGAAAGGCACGACAATGCTGTGCCACTGGAGTTTACGGATCTGGCACACATTAATCATTTTAATCGCCTCCAATCCAAGAAATTTCAAGACATTCGAACTATCGATTGGAGCATTTTGGAGGATATTCATTTAGCTGTGAAAGTTCGAGAGTTAATTTCTGTGGGAACAATTTTTTAGTATTTATGAGTTAGGGTTTAAGGAGCTCACATTAGAGTTTATGTCCTGCTTCTACCTAAATCTCAGGCCAACTTTCACTGAGGAGACCAACACGCAGGAAGGGGTTATTTCGTTTCGAGTAGCGGAAACTACTCCTTTCTCTTCTCCAGTTCACCCAGTATTTAGGGGTGTATGAGGAATCTTTACTCTATAGTGCCGCCTATTCTAACCTTCACTTTAATCTCCCCTCTCGTGACCACGCCGCCAATATCTGGTCTCAGCTTGCCTTCGATCTATCTCCATATGAGGCCAAGAGGTCTAAGGCCTCTAAGTTGTGTTCTCCCGCTCTTCAATTCATACATCATCTGCTGAGTCATACCTTGAGTGGCCGGGGCGAAAGCTCTTGTGTAGTGAGTAGGCAGGATATGTTTTACCTCTATAGCATGTCTTCACGATACCACATTTATTTGGGATATATGTTAGTGCAGTTCATTCTTCACCAGGCCGATAACTCCCGTATTGGGTCTATCTGTGTAGCACCCTACATCATGCGCTTGGCGAAGAACATGAATATCTTTTCTTCCCTTCCCTTGATGATAGTGGTAGCGAAGACTGTTCCTATCACTATGTCTAGTCTTTGATCTCTCCGCCTCATCATTGCCCGTTAGGGTCAGGTTGGACTTATTTATTCTATTGCGAGGCGCGGACCGCAGCCTTCTTCTAATTCCGATGATGATGACCATGACCTCGACGAGCCTTTGATTCCTCCATCCCAGTCTACCCATCATCATGGAGAGTCTTCTTCCCCTCCTCCTTGATCGCGCTCTCAGTATTCGCGTGATTTCCGTCACCTTTATAAGACCGAGATCTCATCGCTCTTACAGCATATAGAGGATTCATAGAAGCGGACAGAGGAAGCTATAGCTCAGATTAGGGACCACTTGAGGATCTCTCCTCCACCTCTGGCAGATCCAGACTCCTCTTACCTCCCCGACGATCCTGCAGTTCCTATTGACCCAGCTTTTTATTTTTGATTTATATGTTTTTTTTTATATTTGGTTATATCACATTCAGATGTTCTTTGCTCTCACTTTCTGTAATCATATATGATATAACTTGAAGGAGACTCATTTTTGATCTTGTTGTAGTTCTTATGCTCTTTTATTTTATTGATGGTCAGTTCTTTACATATTGGTGTATTTGCTTTCTCAGTTCTTTACGTTGCATTGAGGACATTGCAAATTTTAAGTCTTGGGGTGGATATTCTTCAATTCTAATATTTCAGTGCTGGACATGATTACAATTGGTCATATTTTTGCTAGCATAGTACTCAATATTATTAAACTCCCCTAATAAAACTATTTTTACTTCTTTAAGCTTTTAGTACTTCACACACTTGGGATTATAACTAGCTAATTTACTTTTGTAAGCTGATTAAAATGAATTGACGTCGACTCATTGAGTGTACAAATTTGTTGATTAGTAATTATGTATAGAAACTCATTAGTTTAATTTTCTCTATATAACTTATTTTTAGGATTAGTCCTCTATATTATTAACTAACAATCACTCTATTTTAGAAAATATAATTATCTATAAAGCGAGTCGATGAGTGTAACATTTTGATAATTTTGTATTAGAGACTCAAAATGAAGAATTCCCTTTATTGTTCTCCATAACTTGCCCCTAGCGATCCTCAAAACATTCACATAAGTTAATTAGTTAGGGCAAAAATGACTTAGGCCTCCCTTTGGATAGCTTGAGCCTTGTAAGCCCAAAACCCTAAACATTATACCCTTGCACACCCAATTTGGATCTAATCCCTATGCCTTTCGATCCTCTACTACTAAAATTCATCAAGGCCAAAAATCTTTACCTATTAGCATATCTATCATTGAGACCTTCTTGGAATGAGTTTGTTCATAGTGATATGTGGCCTGAGTGCATGTACACCCACTCAGAATGATCCCTACTATGGACCCTTGGATAAGAAAACTAACAAAAACATAGAGTATCCATCAGAAGAAAGAAAGAAAAAAAAGAGAAAAAAATGTGGGAAGTATAATAATTGTGAAGTCTGTGGATGCTTTTATAATATTGATGTATGTTAGGGTAATTACAAAGCAAGAGGCTCAATCGTTATCTAGGTGTTATAAGAACCATCGAATTTATCTTTGAGTACCCCACCTATAATCTTTTACCCTAAGCCAAAAGGTTACATCATAATATAAGTCCTAAGGATCCAACCTTACTAATTCTAACTAGTGCTGAGAAGTGGGTGTGAAAAGGCAAGCTTATGACTATCAATATTGATACTTATAAATTTTGAAACACTAATTCCTATCTTATTAAGATTGTTATTTTCTCCTCAGATTTGTTATGGATGATTGTAATTTTATTTCCATGAAAGAGTGAAAGATAGTTAAGAGATATATGGGAGGAATTTTAAGATAAAGTTATATTTAGAAAAGTCTACTATACTATTTCCTATACAATTACAACATCAAATTTCTCGTTGAATTCATAGAAATCATCTTGCGGAAGAAAAATTACCTATCGTTACTTCCAAATGCTTGAATTAGTTTGCTTAGGGACAAGCAAACACTTTAGTCTGGGGGTATTTGATGAGTACAATTATATATGTCCGTTTAACTATCATATTTGAAATAATGTCCACTATTTTATACCTCCAATTGTTATAATTGTGCGAAAATAGTTATGAATTTGAATTATCATGAATAGAAGACACTCCAAAAAACTGGCTTTTAGTGATGAAAACATAGTGACGAAATATATTTTGTCACTAAGGATGCATCTTTAGTAATGAAATATAGCTCGCCACTAAAGATACATTTTTAGTGACAAAATAAACAATTGGTCACTAAATATAATTTTTTAGTGACGAAATATATATTCTGTCACTATAAAATAAACAAATTATAATTAAATATTTGAGACCATTCGTGTTTCATTCGGAATGGGTCTAATTTTATTTCCCCTCTATCGATCCCTAATTAACTACTTCCTATTTCATTTCATTTCTTGGACAGCTGGAGCCCTAAGTTCGCTATTTTCTTTGATCCCTCATGACGATAGTCCCCTCAACTCCCTCCAAGACCTCCGCTAGATCTGACGCCCTATCCACGACGACGAGCACTCTCCACGATGACGAGCCCTCTTAACGACGGTGATCCCTCTCCTTTTGAAAACCTCCTCCGCTCGAACTGACGCCATCCCGCTCGACGACGACGATCTCCGCTCGGGTAAAGAGATTTCTTTTTTCTATGCTTCGATTTCTATTTCATTTTTTTTATTTCTGCGTTGATTTCTCTATTATCACGTCCATCGGGAGAATAAGAAAATCGATACTTTCTATTTTTAATTTCATCTTCTTTGGTAAACCCCCTTCCCATTCCATGGACAAAAAAATCCCGACTCAATGTCATCTCCTCCTTTCCAGATTATTTTGGCCTTATCAGCGAAGGTAAAATGCTAGAATTATAGTGCTTGAATGTTCTAAACTCTGCTTGTGAGAAGGTAAAATACTAGAATTAGAGTGCTTGATTGTTCTAAACTCATTCCAGTTATTCAATGAAGAGAACTTTGAAATGGCCACTAAATACTTTGAGAGGGCCGGAGATATATATAGTGAGAAATGGGCCAAATCCCGAGTTGAAGGCTAGTGGTGGTGGCTCATTTGTGCTTCTTTTATCTGCTTATTATGTATTTAATATCCAAGATACCTCATTTGGAAGCGACTTGTCATGTTTTCTAAATGTTAGAAGCTTAATACTGATACATTTTGAGTTGCAATTATTTTCAATTAATTGGTATATGTCGATTCAAGTTTAAGTTTTTGCCCAATACTTAGTGTTTGTTTAGACATGCAGTGTTTTGAAAGTATACCTTAGATCTACCTCACATCTAAGCACCTGATCTTTCAACCTTATTTCACATCTCATTTTTATGTTGGATAAATTTTCTTAGCCAACCAAGAAGGCATCTTCTTCAGAGCGGATGGAGTGTCTTCGTAAGCTCCAAGAGGCTTGTCACTATGATGCTTTTATTCTTGGGTTGTGAATTGCTTTCATATGAATTGGAAGGTAAGTTGCCTATAAAATGAAGAGTATAGGAGAATGTATAGAACAATATAAATAAGGCTTACATAATGGCCTCATAGAATGTTTAACATTGGAAATAGAGATCAATCATGAGGATTTACCAACATATACCTGGCGATACAATTTATGACAAATTAAAAATGGCTAGCACTGCCAGAAAGACCTGCATCCAGCATGTCTTTTCCATTCTTATTATGTTCATAAGTTTTAAAAAAGGCTGGACAATCAAACCAACATGAAGTATAATGCATTGCAATATACTATCGACTTCCAGAACATTAGTTAAATATTTTATAATATAGGTTGAACACATCTACAGAAAAGTAAAGCCCTTAGAATTAATTTTAAAAATTAAGACTAAGAACAATCACATTAGATCAAGTATATCTCTATTTTTAGTTTCTCAATTATTTTCTCACCTTCTGATTTTCTCTGTGAAATTAAACTCATGAATGTATGGCTGTAGTTTTAGGTGTTTGGCTTCAGATGGGATCTTAAAGGGCTTTAGGGAGATTTGTTGCAAGGATAAAACTATGACCCATTGATAAAACTATGAGACCAAGGTGCTCTTTACAACCAACATAGGAGATGCCGCCAAGGGTATGATCAAGATTTACATCAACTAAAATCTCTGCATCTTTCACCACATATTAAGATTGATAGATAACATACATACGAAATTTCCAACATATCCATGAATAATACCTGCAAAATCAATCAGATATTACGAGGAAAGAGGTGAGTACTACCTAAAATTTCATATTATGGGGTTATTCAATAATTTTTTTCAGTGCTTTCATTTATTGTGCACAACTCCATGAAGTACCCATCAACTTTTTATGCATAGTAAGAACAATTTCATGTTCTCCGTTCAAAGAATTGTTCATAAACTTCACAGCTAAACCATTTTTATTTTGCACAACAATTGGTGTGTATAGCACAAAATAGCACTTAATAAACATATTCCAAGAGACCTTGATGAATACATTCCACAGACAGACAGAAATTGATATAAAATATCAATTTAGGCAAGTTGGTCTTAATTAATTTGCTAAACCTATTCAAAGAGACCTTGATTTTGGGAATTATTCACCATTTACACAAATCATGAAGATACTTATATATTACATGCGATTTTTTGCTCCATTTGATCAACACGCTACACTATACCTTCTCAAATCACAGTAAATCTACTCATGAAATATTAGAGTTTTATGCTCCTCATTGACAGGCTGCAAATTAATTGAACATCAAGGAACTCCTGGACCTCACCTGCCAGACAGTTGATGACATGATTAAGGGCAAGACTCCGGAAGAGATTCACAAAACCTTCAACATCAAGAATTATTTCACTCCCGAGGAAGAGGAGGTTCGGAGGGAGAACCAGTGGGCCTTTGAGTGACCATAACGCCCGTTTGTTTCACTCCAGATTGTCTTTTTATTTTTATTTGATTATGATGATGCGCAGTTTCATGGATTAATACCTCAAACAACATGGTAAACTCTTGTTAATCTGTCAGTCTGTGGTGTAAAGACCAACTAGCAAATGTCAGCTTCAATTTAATATTACACTGTTCCTGTTTGGGAGTATTTATTGTGTAAAATTATGGTGTGCTTGTTGATACTGCTACTGCATGTGTATTCTTTAGGAGAGATTGAAGCACTTGTTGCTACTCTCTCATTATAGAAATTATTAGGTTTTATATTTTTTTCTAGGTAGATATTTTTGGGTTCATCTCTCCTGAACTCTACTCTCCCATTATAGAAGTCAACTAACTACTTGATCTTCTTTAAACTGATATATGCAGCATCTTAAATGATAGTGATGGGGACCATAGTTTATGGCATGGGGCAAGCTGACTCTTATCAGAACTCATCCATGTGTTCATGCACAAGAGGAGTTATGACCATCGTATGGATGATCCAAAGCCGTTGTAGCATTCAGAGCTCAAGAATGAAACACCAAATTAAGAAGGCACCGAAGAAGGAATTAAAGAAGGCAAGAGAGACGAGCCCATGAAGACGAAAGAGATTAATCTTCAAGAGCATATTGTTTATTATACATTTTTTTCATGTAATGAGTGTAATAGAGATAAATGTTCTATATATAGATTTGTATTGAGGGGTTTGGACTATCTCCCACTATCTTTTTACTATTAATAAAAAATTTGTTTGATTGAGATTCTCTTACAAAATAGATATTATATCAATTATTGTCTTTTATCTTGTATATATTTGGATTCAATTTAATAGCAAATAAATAAATTTATTTAAAATATATTTTAGTGAATAATTATAAAATATTAGTGACCAAATATTTTGTCATTAAATGTGACATTTAGTGACTAAAAATTTGGTCTTTATTGCATTAAATAATTAGTGACTGAATTAATTTGGTCACAAATTGTATTTTTTAACAAAAACTTTGGTCATTATTGCATTAAACAATTAGTGACTAAATTGATTTGGTAACAAAAAGTATCTTTTAGTGACAAGAAATTTAGTAACTAAAAAACAATTTGCAACGAAGAATTGTTTCGTCACTAAAAGTATAAGCATTTAGTGATCAAAATTAATTTGGTAACAAAAAATATTTAGTGACAAGCTTTTTGCAACCACCTTGTGACGGATTAAATTTGGTCACTAAATGTCTTTAGTGACCAACCCGCAATATTTAGTGACCAAAATTTTCGTCACTAAAAACCTATTTTTTCTTGCTATGAGAGCACGGTATGGAGTTTCCTTTATTTACTGTATTAAGCTATTTATTTATTCATTCATCTTCTTAATGCAGGTATTTCAAGTCCTTGGAACTAAAAGTCTTGGAGAAAATAGAGGTGTTCACAGATCCAACATGACTGATGATAGGAGTGGAATTGGGCACACGCAGGTAGGAACACGCCCATGTCACTACCCGTGTCCTTATCGGGAAAGATTGCAAGGCTTGGAAGAAAAGGCAGAGCACCACACGGGTAGTAACACGCCCGTGTCACTAACCGTGTCCTTATCGGGAAGAATTAAAGGCCTGCTTCCAAACCAAGCCGTGTGTGGAGCCACGAAGAACAATACGGTCGTATTATAAGGCATGTCAAATGACACAGCCTACGAACATACACATCTTTTCGTATTAAACTGCTTTTGAACCGCCCACACAGCCTGTGATACGGCCGTGTTGGAACCCGTGTTCAACCATTTTTGCAAGAAGAATATAAAAACCTATATGAAAAATAGAAGAGGGACTTTTGGATTTGAAGAACTTGGAGAACTTCTGGAGGACGAAAGTGGAGCATTCAGTGGAGGGGAAGTCGAAGGAGATAATCCGTATGGTTTTAATTTTAATGTATCTCTATTGATTTCCCCCTCCTCTTAGTGGATCTAAATTTAATTTTACACTTTGCATGAGACTTATTTTTATGAATCAATTCAGTAATCATGTATGTTGTTTTTACTTTGGATTCGTGATATTTTATTCATATGTATGCTTTCAAATAAAGAGATTGATATTAAATTTGAAGTTAGAACTTGTTTTATTTGAATCCCAAACTTCTAGATTGAGAAATTGGATATTTGTGATGATGTTTATACGTTCATATTCTGCTGTTCTTTCTCTTTGTATTTCAAATTGCATGATCGAGAGATATGTTGTTTAGATCATGGTAATACGGATAATTAGATTCATGGTATCTTAGAGATAGGATTTCATGAATTTATGTATTAGATAGTGTTACTTTATATTAATGCAAATTTGAGTGTTGTGAATTGTTCGAGAGAAAATTTACTCAACTTATGTTTAGGTATTGAATTGCTCGAGAGAGAATTCGATAAAGGTTTAACCCTTACAATACAACGAATTTGATAACCTTGTTATTACGTGACTACATAGAATTGAATTAATGAGTGATTATTCTCATGTGATTACTCTTAGACTATCTTTTTACTATCCTTAATCCTCCAATGTCTCTTTATCCAAGTAGTCCTAGTAAGGTTAATTTAGGGTAACAATCAATTTTAATTATAGGTATGATAATAGAGTGAGAGTGAGTACGAGTACTTGAAAAGATCCTGTGGAATACGACACGAGATGTAGATTTCTCCTATACTATGATTGATAGGTGCACTTGCCTGAGAGTAAAATCAAGTTAGCTTTTACCTATTTACATAGTTTATACATACAGTAAAAATTTTGCATCAATAAGTGACTTGGAGGTTGGGCTCCACACTTCAGCAAATTCATGTGCTTTTCTTTTCTCAGCTTCATGAGTTGGAATGGATCGGCTGGCAGAGGCACACTCACCATACTTCCTTCTTTTTGGTAATTGCACTTTAGGAGGAATCTCTTGAGGATGCTCTTGAAGATCAGAAGTCCATATATGAGTGTAGTATTCAGGAGGAGCTTCAAAAAATTCTGGTCTTACAGAGAATGTAGGCTTGCTGCCAGTTGGATTAAGTTGAGTAGGTGGAGCCTCATATGGATTGACTGGAAAGTCTGGAAGTATCTGATTATGTATCCACATAGTAGTATCATAAGTATGAAACTTTACACCATGAATATGTTTTTGTACATCTGTACTTATCTATTTCAGCTTGGCTTCACATTGGGTCTTCATGTCTTCAGAGGCTTTTGATAGATATTCTTTGACTTTGTTTTCCCCCTTTATGACTTCTACAGTAAGGGTTGTGATGGCATCTTCTTTAAATTTCTCAACTTCCTCACATGTTTTGAAATTGTGTTCTTGAGTTTTCTTCTCCAATTGAATCTGATTGTTGGCCAATGTGACTAATTGATCTATAACTTGGCCAATACTAGTGATAGTATGGTCTATGGCCTTTCCACCAATTTGTAGTAGTCTCTTAAACTCATCTATATTATGTTGTATTTCAGTAAAGCCTCTGCTCATCTCTTTCTCTAGAGCAGTGAATTTTTCAGTAACTTTCTTGAGAGACTTATCAAATTACTCTCATTGTTATGTCATCACTGATTCAGTTTTACCCAATAGGGTATCATCAGGAATAATATCAGTAGGATGAGGTGGAGGAGGAAGATATGTAGTTGTCTAGATAGGTACTTATTAAATGTCAACTGAACTCTTAGCTCGGAGGAAAGGTAGAATCTCATCCCCCCTCATGTTTTAGAATGGAAGGGATAGAGAAATCTAAATTTCTCATGGGAGGCTCTGCAGACTCTGGAATAATTTCTTCTTCATCAGTTTGCAGAACTGCAGTCTCCCCCTCAATATGTGCTTGGGGTTGTGAGTCTTCTGGTATCTCTTCTGGAGTATTTTCATCAGGGGTCTTTTCAGGGATAGCTTCAGGGGACTTTGCAGTAGTCTTCTCAGGAGAGATGAATAAGGAGTCATCTGAGTTGAGTTCTTCTATCATCTTATTTATGTCCTCTATATAAGCTAGTAGAGTGGCTTGGTCAGGGGAGGAGTGAACACTCATACCTGAGCCATTGGAATGTGCAGGGGTGCTCTGCTCATCATCTGACTGATCTATGTTTTCCTCTTCCTCTACAACATCAACATCAACCACTTTCTCTTGAACCTGAGCTGTAGGAACATCTGATTGAATCTCTGTCTCTAGTATCTCAGCATGTTGTACATCTAAAAAATTGTAGGAGCAGGCTCCCCCTAAATAGCTGCACTAGATGTGCCAGCTGTATCAGTGTGAGGAGGAGATGGGATCATGTCCTCATCATCAAAGATTATTCTTGGAACTTCTAGAGCATCCCTTTTCTTTTGAATTCTGATCTCCCATCTCTGGATGGAGGATATAGAGAACTTCTTGATGTGGTGAATTGCCACACCTTTGGTTATGTCGAAGATCTCTGGGTGAGCCTAATTCAGGTAGAGAGAAATAATTCTTCCAAAGATAGGTGCCTTCAGACTCTCCTTGATCTTATCAAAAAGCATGTATCCCCATTGGAACTTCTTTTTGCATACAACTGCAGTTATCATATGAAAGAAATCTATAGAGATATATTCAATTGACCCAGTTTTGCATAGAAGTACCTTGTCGAGAATGTCGGCCAGAAGTTTACTTTCAGCAGCAATGTTCTGTCTTTTAAGAGAAGTGGCGGAATCTGGAAGACCACAGAAGGAGTAGGCTCTGGAATAATCATCTGCTTCCAGATAATCTTCTTCATCCATGGATGGCAATCGCAGAAACTCTGTGATAGAGGATGGCTTGATTTTGAGTTTCAAACCTCTGACTGTTGTTTTCAACAATTTCCTGCTTCTTTTGATCTTGGCATGATGGAAAAACTCTTCAACTTCAGGTAATAAGACCTTACAAGGAAGTTCCAGGATAAAGTTGAGGTCGGCGGAATCCAGAAGTATCAGAATATTTTTGAATTCGTCGAAAATCTCTTCTAAGCTGGCGCGAACAAATTCACTTCCCACACCAATCTTGGAGGAAGGAACTATCGAATGCAGAGAAGGAAAAATTTCTGGTTTGGAGGAGACGAAGCAGTGGGTTTTGCAAGAAGAATGGAGATGGCCTCCGCTAAACGGAACCGTCTTCCTCGGGAAGATTTTTTGAATTTGTGGGTTCAGGAATTTCGATGGACTTATCTTTTATTTATAAAAAATTAAAAAATTTGAAGAATTAAAAGAAATGCATACCTTAACGACGGTTCGAATTCTTCATCATAATAGAAATAATTCTATCTTATTTTCAAGGTAGCTAGTAACCTAGAGGGGGGTGAATAGATTGCCTAGGTCTTTTGATAGTCTTTTCAAATCACTTGTTTATTTCTTTTAGCTTTCAGCTTAGAGTGATCTAGAGTTTGTCCTTAGCACCTGCAATTAAGAAAATAAAAGAAAACACAGAAAAGCACACAAGTGTTTTATAGTGGTTCCCCAAAATTATGGGTACATCCACTCTCCTCCCACCTTGCTAACTCCTATTAGTCAAGGAACTTCCCCAAACCAATGCTCTAAGGAGCTTACATCACAGATCCCTCAGGATCTCTCAGTCTCCTCCGAGTCTTACACCTCAGCCACAAAGTCCTATGCTCAGTGATACAAGTATCACCTACCTTATGCACTTAAGCCCTACTACTCAGGCTTTGGAGGATAGCCCTACCTCAGAGCAAGCTTGCTCCTACAACTCAGAGAGATGCACTCTCCTACAGTTCAGGCAAAACTGCCATACTACTCAGTGAGTAAAACTCACCTACCTCAAAAAGAAGCACTCTCCTACAGCTCAGGCAAATTTTCCCTACATATGACCCAAAGGTCCTACAGCTCAGATCTAGAAGGATCCTACAAAAAGAAATTGTTTAATTTACTTTGACACGGAGAAATTTCTATGTGTCTATAACTTGAACAGAAAAAATTTCTGCTCCAACTCTCCTCACAATAGGGAAAGAATTTGCTGAAGAAACTCAGAAGATAACTTCTGAACTTACTGCTGAAGGCTAAAGATCTTTTGATCTTGAGTCTTCAAATAGCTCACTGAACCTGCTAAAGGATGAAGGTTCTTCTTTCTTCAGAACTCATTCTGAATCTGCTATGGAAGATGGAGACTTGCACAACTAACTGAACTTTTCTTGCTGGAGAGCTTCAAGCTTTTCACATGCAGCAATGATGAAGAAGATTAAGACGGCTGCTCTCCTTTTTGAATATTGTATGCCCTAAAAGTTATCTTTGTCTTGGCCCCATCTCTTCCTTTTGTAGTTTGTCGATCAACTGCTCTTAGAGATCAGTGGGCCCCACCTACAGCATCCAGCTGCACCTTGCTTTAATTGAAGAAGATGTACAGTAGCTTCACGGCAAAGTTTGTCGTATACTGTAACTTCCCCGTACATGATTTGACCATCGTTGACTTTGCCGATTTTGTTGACGTCAGCACCCGTGGACTTAGCCAAAATCGAGCATCGGAGAATAGACATTGAGTGAGTAAGCATCACTCAATGCCAAAACACTTAGACAGATTTACTGTCTCTTGGCATTGAGTGAGTACCCTTCACTCAACGCCAAACTACTTAGAATATGAAGTCTGATACTAGGCGTTGAGAAATTCAGCTTCACTTAATGCCAACTTGCTTTATCAGCTTTCTGCTGCTTGGCGTTGAGTGAGTAAGCATCACTCAATGTCAAACCCCTTAGATAAAATTCTTTCTTCACTAGGCGTTGACAGCACTGAGTCAGTAACATCCGCTCAACGTTTTTTGCCTTAACTAAATTTTTATGTTTAAAAAACACTAGACTTGGACTATCTTACTTTGAACTGAGTTCGACGAATGGTGAACTGAGCTCGACGGACTTTGAACTTAGTTCGATGAAATCTCAACTGAGCTCGACGAACTCAAAAACTCAAGCTCTGAACTTAGCTCGACGAAAGGTGAGCTCAGCTCGACGAACTCTAAACTCAGTTCGACGAATTCTGAACTTACCTGACAGATTTCAACTTACAGCCTTTTATTGAATGGCATTGAGTGTGTCTTCATTACTCAACTCCAAAACACTTAGGCAACTTTCTCTTTAGTAGCATGGCGTTGAGTGAGTTGACTTCACTCAACGCCTGTGGACTTAGCCACATTTCAGCTCATTCCAACTTAGGCTATGATAGTATAGGCTACACTCAGCGCTATATGTCATCTAGCATTGAGTGATGTTCCTTTACTCAATGCTTGTGGACTTAGACAGATTTCTGTTATTATACACCTTAGGTAAGTGTTTACCAGACTTAGCCACTTAGGCTACCTGACCTATCATAGTCATCTACTGATATGTGTATATCATTGATAAGATTGACTTCACTCAAATCCAAGACATTGTGGGCAATGGATCCAACAATCTCCACCTATTTGAGGAAGTCAAAACTCTTAAGCAAATGAGTCATTGACATACACAAAACCATGCAGCACAAGGCATAATAAAAGAAAACTAAATAATTGAGAGAAGATCTATTAGTTACCACACTTCCCTTCTTGTAGAATGGACCATTACTGCATCTGTCATCTGCTTCCCCTGAATTGTTGCTGCATTTCTTATCTGATCAACTGATCATCTTATCCTCTCCCTCTTTTTGACTACAGCAAATAGCTGGTAGGATGCACCCGATCAACTGATCATCTTATCACCTGCTCCCCCTCAATTAGGCAGTAGTGAAATGTTTGAATTGTGCTGGACTTGCTCCCCATCAATTGGAGAATCTTCATTTCTTTAAAGGACACTCCTATCTGCATACAGCCAAATAGTTTGCAACCAGATGAGGAGTAACTGAAGCTATACTAAGTTTAATATACCCAACTCAAATTTGAAGGTGTTAAATTTGGTTTCATCTAGTGGCTTAGTGAAGATGTCAGCCACTTGCTTGTATATTGGGACAAACTCAAGGGTGATGTCTTCACATTCCACATGCTCCCTAATAAAATGATATCTAATCTCTATGTGCTTAGTCCTGCTATAGGAAACAAGATTCCTAGCAGTAGAGATTGTACTAGTAGAATCACAGAATAAAGGAGTTCTACTTATCTGGAGGTTGTAGTCTTGAAGCGGGTGCTGGATTCACAACACCTGAGCACAGCAGCTTTCTACTGATATGTACTTTGACTCTGTAGTTGATATTGCCACACTGGTTTGTTTCTTTCTGCTCCAAGATACCAGTCTCCCTTCCAAAGCTGACAAGTGCCAGATATGCTTTTCCTGTCCTCTTTGCAGCCTGCAAAATCTACATCTGAATAGCCAGTTAGTTCAAACTCTCCATTCCTAGGGTACCAAAGGCCAAGATTTGGAGTGCCCTTAAGATACCTCAAAATTCTCTTAGCTGCAGAGTAGTGAGATTCTTTAGGGTAAGACTGATACCTAGCACAAACACATGTAACATACATGATGTCTAGCCTACTTGCAGTCAGATATAGAAGGGAGTCAATTATCCCTCTATACAAAGTTTCATCAACAGGTTTCCCTTCTTCAACTTTACCTACATGCATACTTGACCCCATGGGAGTTCTCATGGTGGAGGAATTCTCTATGCCAAATTTCTTGATTAACTCCCTAGTGAACTTAGACTGGGATATGGACAAGCCATCATTAGTCTGTCTTACTTGGAGGCCCAAGAAGAACTTAAGTTCACTCATACTGCTCATCTCAAACTTCCCCTACATAAGTTTAGCAAACTTTTTGCAGAGGTTGTCATCAGTAGATCCAAAGATGATGTCATCTACATAGATCTGGACTAGGATGATCTTACCCTTAGATTCCCTAAGGAATAGTGTCTTGTCTATTTTCCCCCTTGAGAATTTGTTCTCAATGAGGAAACTAGACAATGTCTCATACCATGCTCTAGGGGCTTGCTTCAGCCCATATAGAGCTTTCCTAAGTCTGTAAAAAAAAATCAGGTGAGTTAGGAACAACAAAACCCAGAGGCTGCTCAACATAGACTTCTTCTTCTAAGTCACCATTTAGGAAGGTTGACTTTACATTAATTTTGTAGACCTTGAATCCCTTGTGTGCTGCATATGCAAGGAATAATCTGATGGCCTCCAATCTTGCTACAGGGGCAAAGGTTTGATCAAAATTAATCCCTTCTTCTTGCATGTACCCCTTAGCTACAAGTCTGGCCTTGTTCTTAATTATAATGACATTTTCATCAAGCTTGTTTTTGTAGATCCACTTGACTCCAATGACATTATGACCAAGAGGTCTGGGAACCTGCTTCCAGACCCTGCATCTCTTGAACTTCTTCAGTTCCTCCTGCATAGCTCCAATCCAAAGCTAGTCTATGTTGACCTCTTCAAACTTCTTGGGCTCCACTTGGGATAGAAAGCTTGAATACATGGTTGTGTTCTGACTTCTGCTCCTTGTCATTACTCTATGACTTGCCTCAACAATGATCTGGTGTGCTGGATGATCTCTCATATGTCTGACTGCAAGAGGCAGTCATCTTTCAGCAATAGGGGCATCTTCTTATTGACCTTCATCCACTCCAAGTGTGCTAGATAGATCTTCTAGAGTATCCATATCAACTTGGATGACTGATGATGCTTCCTTGATGGTCAGCTTGTCCATCATCTGTTCTATAACTGTAGTACTATGAGAGAAACTAGGCAGTCTATTGTTAATCATGGTAGACTCATCAAAGACTACATGAAATGATTCTTCTATAACTTGGCTTTTCAAGTTGTAGATTATATAGGCTTTACTTTGATTGTTGTACCAAACAAATATTCCCTCATAGGATTTGATAGCAAACTTAGTCATATAGGACTTGCCATTGTAAAGCACAAATCATTTACTACCAAAGATTCTGAGATAGCCCAGATTTGGTTTTCTGCCCTTCAAGATCTCATAGGGAGTTTTCTTGTGGCCTTTGGTGATAGAGGCTCTATTGAGGACATGACATGCAGTATTTACTGCCTTGGCCAAGAAATATTATGGGAGAGATGTGTCACTCAACAGTGTTCTACCAGCCTCTATGAGGTTCCTATTTTTCCTCTCAACTATCCCATTTTGCTGGGGTGTTCTTAGGAGAAGAGAATTCTTGATGAATCCCATGCTCTTCACAGAACTTTGTCATACTATCAGACTGGAATTCTATCCCATTATCACTTCTGATTTTAACCACAGAACAGCTAAGCTCATTCTGAATTTGCTTGGCAAACCTCATGAAGACATCAAGGGTTTCATCCTTTTTCTTAAGAATGAACACCAAAGTAAATTTAGAATAGTCATCAACTACCACATGGGTGTAGACTTTCCTACCAAGACTGTGAACTAGCATAGGACCAAAAAGGTCTAAGTGCAAGAGGTATAAGCACCTCACAAAGTCTTTGGTCCCAATACCCTTGAAGAAGACTTTTGTCTGCTTACCTTTTTGGTAAGCTGAGCAAATGCCCTCCTTAGAGCACTTCATATTAGGTCCACTAACTAACTCTTGACTGAAGAGCTTGCCAATTATCTTGAAATTTAAATGGGCTAGTCTCTTTTGCCACTAGACACAATAGGAGACTTTCTCATTTGCCACTAAACAGATAGGAGAATCTGTGTCTAGACATAGAAAGTTCAAGAAATAAACATTTACACTCCTTCAAGATGACCTCTTGGTCACTTGATCTCCTAATTAGGCACTCATCCTTGTGGAAGACAATAACATAGCCAAGATCAGAAAGCTGGCTTATGCTTATAAGGTTGTGCCGCAACCCTTCAACAAAAGCCACCTTGGTGAAGGTGACTATGCCATTGGTAATCTTAACATATCCTCTGGTTACACCACTATCTGAACCTCCAAAGATGACTTTGGGTCCATCTTTTACTGGAGAAAACTCCTTCGAGTTGCTCCTTTTCTTAGTCATGTGCCTGGAACAACAACTGTCCAAGTACCATATAGGGGTATGACACCTTAAACTATCCTGCAATATACATATTACTTAACCTTAGAAAGCCAATATCTATTGGGTCCTAGGTGTATGTTAGCATGAAACTGAACATGTCCACCAGCAGAATTTCTGACTAGTGGACTGACCCTAGCTCTGGCCATATTGAGATTATGCCAGCAGTCAATGACAAAATGCCCTATCTTACCACAGCACCAACAATCATGTATGTTATATCTTCTTTTCTGTGAAGGCCTGCAGCTTGATGAGCAGCAACCTTGATAGGTGGAAGATGTGCTGCAACCTTTTTCTGATTTCTTTCAGCCAGAATTTGCCTGAAGGTAAGTCTTATAGCTGGCTGATTTGGTCTACCTTGAGCGCCAGTAGCAACTAGCTTATTTTCAGAAAGCATGCTTCTGATGACTTCAAATATGCCCAAATAAGCCTGATTCTTGGACTTGCCCTTAGTCAGAACCTTTGCTGTCAGATTCTGAGCCTTGGCTGCAGCAACATTCTTGAGAGTTGGTGCATAAGCACCAAAGACAAATGGTCAAGATTGGGACATTTGAAATTTCTCATTGGCAGCCTTGACTGCACACACCCTGCCAAAACTTTCACCATGGCAGTGAACATCTTTGTTCACTCCAGATGAACAACCCCTCTCCTAGTGACCATAAGAGCTTTATTGGTCATACCTATTAGAAGGTATCAAAACTTTTCTAAAAATAATGGGAGGCTTAGAAAAAATAGGCTGAGGTGGAGCTGGAGCTGTGGAGGAGCAACTCTTGTGCTTCCCTTGAATCCTAACCCCTTCTTGCCCTTTTGAGAGGAGAAGTAGTCTATAAAGGGGAGTACAATACTTGGCTTAGAATTGCTAGCCACTAATCTTTTCTCCTTCTCAAGCTTATCTTCAAGCTCCTTGATGAGACAGTTCTTGTGTTTGATGGAGGCTACCTGAATGTCCAAGAGGGACTTCAGTTGGCTAATTTCCCTAGCTTTTTGGTCCAACAAAGTTGTTGTTACAGACTGCTGGGCAACTGCAAGCTTAAGAGATAAAATCTCTTTAGTTTGCTTCTTATACAACTTCTTGACCTTCTTGAAGGCATTCAGAAGTTCTCCATACTTTTCAATCAGATTGACATCTATTTCAGATCCAGAATCTTCTTCACCATAGGGTGAAGAGGCTTCTGAGAAAGGACTAGTCTCAAACTCAGACAAATAAGCAGAGCTAGGTGATAGATGTACCTTGCTCTAACCACGCTGATCCTAGTTGCCTTCCTCATCTGTCATTTCCATCAGTCCTCTATAGTTGTGGACATCTTCATCCACCTCTGACTCACGGTCTAACAGTGTCAGAGGGGCTCTAATTCCTATCCTCCTTAGAGGATTGACTTCTCCTGCTGTAATAGCTTCATCTTTAACAACAACAGCAACTAGCCCAATATAGGCTTCCTCTTCTTCAGACTCAGGAGATGATGAGTATGTCCAACTCTTTTTCTTCTTGGTAATGAAGGACTTTTCCTTCTTTCCTTTGTGTTAGTGCTGCTTTTTCTCCTCAGTATCCTTCCTCTTCTCTGGGCAGTCAGCTATCATGTGCCCAGGCTTGCTGCAACAATAGCAAACAATTTTAGAAGAATTATATTTATTAGGTTTGGAACCATACCTGTTAGTCTTGGACTGATTCTTCCTGTGATGAGTGGAATTTGAAGACCTCTTCTTCCAATGTTTCTTCTTCATCAGACTCTGAAGTTGTCCGGAGAAGGCTGCAAAGTCTTCATCAGACATGCTGCTGTCTAAAGCCTCTGAGTCTGAGCTGTCTGACTCAGCTGATCTCCTTGGTGGAGAAGGAATACTCTCCTTTCCTTTCCTTGTGCTTTCAGCTCTGAAGACCAAGGACTTTTCTTTTGCCATTTATTTGTTGGTGGCATCCTCCTCCTTCCTGGCAGCCAGCTGCATCTCATAGGAGAGCAGCTTCCCAAACAATATTTGGGGAGGAGTGTCAACAAGCTTGGCCATCTCTCTTATGGCACAGTTCTTAATATCCCAGTCTCTAGTGAGAGATCTGAGAAACTTGTCATTTATTTCATAATTATTGAAGACCCTTCCATAGGTCTTCAACTTATTTATGATCCTGAAGAATCTTTCATAACAGGAAGTTATGTTCTTCTTCAGAATTTGCCTGAAAGCCTTATACTCTTGGTTGAGCAGAGACTTCCTGTCATATCTTACCTCATCAATACCCTCCATGTAGACCATAAGGGTGTCTCACATCTCCTTGGAGATCTGGCAGTGAACCAAGTTCAGGAAGGTTGAGTTATCTACAGCACTAGCAATGATGTTCTGTGCTCTCTTATCCCGGCCAACTAATATGACCTCATCTTTGGTCATTTCAAAGAGTGTCTTTGGTGTCTGTATGTTGGCATCCAGAGTAGAGACCTTCATAGGAATGACAGGTCCATCCCTAACAGTTGCAAAAATTCTTGGATCATAGGCTTCCATGAATAGCCTCACCCTCTTCTTCCATATTCCAAACTGCTCCTTTCTGCAGATGGGGAGTTTCATGGAACTCAACACTCTCTGGATCTCTCCTGAGCCTATGACCACTTAACAGCAGCTACCTTAAAGGATCACTCAGATTGTTAAATCCTTTTTGAGGAACCTCCCTATGATACCACATGAAAGATCTTATTTTCAAGTTAGCTAGTAACCTAGAGTGGGGGGGGGGGTTAATAGGTTTGCCTAGGTCTTTTAATAGTCTTTTCAAATCACTTATTTATTTCTTTTAGCTTTAATCTTAGAGTGATCTAGAGCTTGTCCTTAGCACCTGTAATTATGAAAATAAAAGCAAACACAGAAAAGAACACAAGTGTATTATAGTGGTTCCCAAAATTATGGGTACACCTACTATCCTCCCACCTTGCTAACTTCCTATTAGTCAAGGAATTTCTCCAAACCAATGCTCCAAGGAGCTTACACCTCAGATCACTCAGGATCTCTCAGTCTCCTCCAAGACTTACACCTTATCCACAAAGGCCTAAACTCAGTGATACAAGTATCAACAACCTCAGACACTTAAGCCCTACAACTCAGGCTATGGAGGATAGCCCTACCTTAGAGCAAGCTTGCTCTTACAACTCAGAGAGATGCACTCTCCTACAGTTCAGGCAAAACTATCCTACTACTCATTGAGTAAAACTCACCTACCTTAGAGAGCAGCACTCTCCTACAGCTCTGGCAAATTTGCCCTATCTCAGACTCAAAGGTCCTACAGCTCAGATCCAGAAGGATCCTACAAAAAGAAATTGTTTAATTTTCTTTGACACAGTGAAATTTCTTTGTGTCTACAACTTGAAAATAAAAAATTTCTGCTCCAACTTTCCTCACAGCAGAGAAAAATTTTGCTGAAGGAACTCAGAAGATAACTTCTGAACTTGCTGCTGAAGGCTAAAGATCTTTTGATCTTGAGTCTTCAAACAACTCACTGAACCTGCTAAAGGATGAAGGTTCTTATTTCTTCAGAACTGATTCTGAATATGCTGTGGCAGATGAAAACTTGCATAACTAACTGAACTTTTCTTGCTGGAGAGCTTCAAGCTTTTCACATGCAGTAATGGCGAAGAAGATGAAGACGGCTGCTCTCCTTTTTGAATATTGTATGCCCTAAAAGTTATCTTTGTCTTGACCCCATCTCTTCCGTTTGTAGTTTGCCAATCAACGGCTCTTAGAGATTGGTGGGCCCCACTTGCAGCATCCAGCTACACCTTGCTTTAACGGAAGAAGATGTACAGTAGCTTCATGGCAAAGTTTGTCGTGTACTGTAGCTTCCCCGTACCTGATTTGACCTTTGTTGACTTTGTCGATTTTGCTGACGTCAGCACCTGTGGACTTAGCTAAAATCGAGCATCAGAGAATAGGCGTTGAGTGAGTAAGCATCACTTAACGTAAAAATACTTAGACAGATTTACTGTCTCTAGGCATTAAGTGAGTACCCTTCACTCAACGTCAAACTAATTAGAATATGAAGTCTGATACTAGGCGTTGAGAGATTAGGCTTCACTTAATGCCAACCTTCTTTTTCAGCTTTCTGCTGCTTGGTGTTGAGTGAGTAAGCATCACTCAACGCCAAACCCCTTGGACAAAATTTTGTCTTCACTAGGCGTTATAGTGTTGAGTCTGTAACCTCCACTCAACACTTTTTGCCTTAACCAAATTTTGGTGTTTAAAAAATACTAGGCTTGGACTGCCTTACTTTGAACTGAGTTCGACAAATGGTGAACTGAGCTCGATGAACTTTGAACTCAGTTCGATGAAATCTCAACTGAGCTCGACGAACTCAGAAACTCAAGCTCTGAACTTAGCTCGATGAAAGGTGAGCTGAGCTCGACAAACTCTAAACTCAGTTCGACGAATTCGGAACTTACCTGACAGATTTCAACTTACAACCTTTTTGCGGAATGGCGTTGAGTGTGTCTTCATCACTCAACGCCAAAAAACTTAGCCAACTTTCTCTTTAGTAGCATGGCGTTGAGTGAGTTGACTTAACTCAACGCCTGTGGACTTAGCCATATTTCAGCTCATTCCAACTTAGGCTATGACAGTATAGGCTACACTCAACGTTATAAGTCATCTGGCGTTGAGTGATGTTCCTTCACTCAACGCCTGTGAACTTAGACAAACTTCTGTCATCCCACACCTTAGGTAAGTGTTTACCTGACTTAGCCACTTAGGCTACTTGACCTAGTATTGTCATCTACTGATATGTGTATATCATTGATAAGATTAACTTCACTCAAATCCAGAACATTATGGGCAATGGATCCAACAGGCAGACTAGGGCATTTCTCGAGAAAAGTAGCCTTCTCGAGAAATCCATAAGGCTTTTCTATGGAAAAAGAGAGAATTCTGGATGCCATTTCTCGAGAAGAGGAGAGAATTCCGAGAAATCCAAAAAGCATTTCTCGAGAAATGAAGAGCCTTTCGAGAAATCTGAGTCCTTTTCGAGAAATCCAAGAAAATGAAATGTTTTCGAGAAATCCACATAGGTTTCCGAGAAACACAAGATCTTCTTTAAATTTGACCTTGACTTCAGAAATGATCACTTCAGGATTCCATGCTAAGCATGCCAAGTTCTGTCTTGAAAGAGGAGAACTTGGCCTCGTCCTGTGGCTTCGTGAAAATATCTGCCACCTGCTTGTCCATCGGGATATAGTTGAGGGCTATGTCCTTATTCTCCACTTGCTCTCAAATGAAATGGTAGCAAACTTTGATGTGCATGGTCTAGCTATGGGAAACGGGATTGTTGGCGATAGCTATTGCGCTGGAAGAGTCGCAATACAGTGGAATTTCTCTGAACTTCAAATTATAGGCTTCGAGTTGGTTTCTTATCCATAGAATTTGTGCGCAACAACTAGCCGCAGAGATATATTCTGACTTGGCAGTAGACGTTGCCACGCAATTTTGCTTCTTACTGCTCCAAGAGATAAGTAATCTTCCGAGAAATTGGCACGTCCCGGAAGTACTTTTCCTATCGTCCCTACATCCTGCAAAATCAGCATCTGAAAAGCCAATTAGCTCGACATCATTACGTCTTGGGTACCATAAGCAAAGATTGGGTGTACCCTTAAGGTATCTTAAAATACACTTTGCTGGACTCTTCTATGGATTAGTGGGAAGGCGCAGGATAAGAGAATCTTCGTCTATCTAAGTTGCTGACGAGCCAGTACTGTTCGTGGGCAAGCAAAGTTTCAACTCGCAATCCATTTCTACAGAACGGAGAAAGGTTATGCATGCGGGTGCTCATTTGCAGTTGCTGGTCGGGGCCGTGGGGATGGAAAGAATCTTCGTCTATCTAGCGCAGACACATGTTGAGAATATTACATCTGGTCTATTGGTAGTTAGGTAGAGCAAGGATCTAATTATGCCTCTGTACTTGGTTTCATCAAAAGGTTTTCCTTTTTCATCCTTATCTAGAGACACTGTTGAACCCATTGGAGTCCTCATAGAGGTTGCGCTCTCCATTCTAAATTTCTTAAGAATCTCCTTGGTGAATTTTGTCTAAGAGATGAAAATCTCATCTTCAGATTGCTTCACCTGAAGTCCTAAGAAATACTTTAGCTCACTTATACTGCTCATTTCAAACTTCCCTTGTATAAGTTTAAAAAACTTTTTGCAAAGGCTATCTTCCGTAGAGCCAAATATGATGTCGTCGACATAGATTTGCACTAGCAAAATCTTGTCTTTAACTTTCCTAAGAAATAATGTCTTGACTATCTTTCCCCTTGTGAACTTGTTCTCAAGAAGAAATCTAGACAACGTCTCGTACCAAGCTCGGGGAGCTTGCTTTAAACCATGTAGGGCTTTATTTAAAAAGAAAATAAGATCAGGTAATTTAGAGTTTGCAAAACCTGGGGGTTGTGCTACGTATACTCGCTCTTTCAGATCCCCATTCAGGAATGCTGACTTTATGTCCATCTGGTAGACGGTGAAGCCTTTGAGGGCAGCATACGCTAGAAACAACCTAATCGCCTCGAGTCGAGCTACTGGAGCAAATGTCTGGTCGAAGTCGATCCCCTCTTTTTATCTGTATCCTTGTGCAACAAGCCGGGATTTGTTCTTGATAATTACTCCGTGTTCGTCCAGCTTGTTTCTAAATATCCACTTGGTGTCGATTACGTTCTGTCCCATTGGCCTGGGCACAAGCTCCCAGACTTTGCACCATTCAAACTAGCTGAGCTCCTCTTGCATTGCCATGATCTAAGAGGCATCTTTGTTTGCTTCCTTGAACTTCTTCGGTTCAACCTGAGACTGAAAACTCAGATGCAAAATTTTGTTAGTTGTACCTCTTTTGGTTCTAATACCGTCGCTTGGATCTCCAATGATTAGATCAACTGGGTGATCTCTTAGGTGTCGGAACCCTAGATTCCTTGCCCTCTCTCCAACAAGCTTTATAGCATCTTGTACTACCTCTATGAGTTGAGTCACTTCTTCCTCTAAAGGTTCTTCATCCACCTAACCTGGATCGATGATCTTTACTGAGCTTGGACTTTCTTCCTTGACAGCTTCATCCAAGATTAGCTCCTTGAACCTGGTACCTACATCTGCACCAATAACACTAAACGAGCTGCTATGGAGCAGGCTTGTCTCATCAAATACAACATTTATAGACTCTTCTACCACCAGGATTTTCTTAATAAAAATTCTATGTCTTACTATGGCTACTATATCCTAAGAAAATACCTTCAAAACATTTTTCACTAAACTTAGTGTGTTAATACTTCTCATTATTAAGTACGAATCATTTATATCCAAAGATCCTAAAGTAGGACACAGTCGGTTTTTTCCCTTCAACAGTTCGTAAGGGGTCTTACGATATCTCTTGTTGATCAGTGCTCTGTTTTGCACATGACAAGCGATGTTGACTGCCTCAGCCCAGAAGTACTCCGGAAGAGAGGCGTCATTCAACATCGTTGTATATGCTTCAATGAGGGTTCTATTCCTTCCCTATGCTACTCCATTTTGTTGTGGAGTGCACGGGGAGGAAAACTCATGAAAGATACCTTGACTTTCACAAAACTCTGTCATGGAACCAGACTCAAACTCTGTTCCTGGTCACTTCTGATTTTGACCACTGAGCAGTTCAATTCGTTCTGAATTTGCCAAACAAAATTAGTGAAAGACGTGAAGGTGTCTGACTTGTGTTTCAGAAACAACACCCAAGTAAAACGTGAGTAGTCATCAACGATTACTAACGTATAGACCTTATCTCCTAAGTTGTGAATAGGAATAGGACCGAATAAGCCCATGTGAAGTAAGTATAAGCTTTGAGAAGAATCTTTCTCAACAATACCCTTAAAGGTGGCCCGTTTCTACTTTTCCATTTGACAGGAGTGACATGGACTCTCTTAAAAGCACTTAATACTGGGGGCATCACGCACTAGGTTGTGAGAAAATAGCATATTTAAGGTTTTAAAATTAATGTGTGATAATCTATTGTGCCACTAGACACAGAAAGATGCACTACTTTTTGCCACAAAACACACTAGGGTAGAAGTTTCTAAACAAAGAAAATTTAAACAGAAAATATTTCTGCTCCGAGTGCCAGTTAAGACCGTCTCCAAATTTGTAGATGATTTTATCAAACACTTGTCCTTGCGGAACTCAACGATGTAGCCTTTGTCATATAGTTGACTTATGCTTATAAAATTATGGTGTAATCCTTCAACATAAGCAATGTCTGTGAAAGAGACTACGTCATTGGAAATCATACCATAACCTTTTGTTGTTCCCTGGTCTGAACCTCCAAAGATGTTTTTTGGTCCGTCTTTGACTGGGGTATAATAACGCAAAAGGCTTCTTGTCTCGGTCATGTGCCTAGAGCATCCACTGTCCAAATATCATATCAGAGTTCTATTGGCCTTTGGACATTCCTGCAAAAATAAATCAGTTTACCTTAGGAACCCAAACATATTTGAGTCCTTGGTTCCTGGTCAGCATACTCCCCCTAGGAACATTAGCCTTGCGAGTGGTCGGTCTCGCATAGCTAACTCTAGGGGTTACAAGATTGGCGGAATTATACCAATAATCTGTGCCAAAATGACCAATTTTGCCGCAGCACCAACAGTCGAATTTATTGTACCTCCTTTTGTACTCTTGCTTTACCCTTTGAACGTGAGGTCTAGCAGGGGTAGAATTCTTAGAGGTGGAGGCCTCCTGGTTACAGCATACACAGGGACTTCCCATCTCCTTAGCCTTCGGCACAACAGATGTAGCTTTTGGTGCCTTCTTATTGTTATGGTCATGCACATATGGACCATAACTCTTCATTTGAATTTCCTTAAATGGTGCTTTGAACACGCTGACACCAAAGTCACTGGGACGGGTCCATCCCTGGTATCTTTTCTTGGGCTCCACATGAGTAGGCCTAGCATGATGACCATAGGACGACTCAAGGTCAAACTTGTTCATCGGAAAGATTACTTTCCTGAATGAAGGTTGATCCATGGGTTCCTTCCCCTTTTCTTTACCGCTGGCCTTCTTGGCAGCCTTTCCTTTTCCACTGACGTGTCCAAGACCACCACCCTTCTTCTGAGCGGAGAACTCATTTATGAGAGGAAGAACAGTCTTTTGCTTGGAGTAACTCTCAATGAGTTTTCTCTCCACTGCGAGCTTTTCTTCCAGGTCATAAAGATATTTTTCCTTCAATTTTAACGTCTCAGCCGAGTCCTTGAGTTCCTCTTTCAAGGAGTGGACTTCATCTCTGAGAGGAAGTAATTGTGCAATTTCTTCCTTCAAATTTGCTTCCACTACCTTGAGGGAGGCAATCTCTTTAACTTGCTTTCGGAGTACCTTTCAGCATTTGTCGAAAGCCTTTAACAAGTGCTCGTGCTGAGCCATTAACTCTAATTTGTTCTCATCTGAGGAGTAGTCTTCATGACCATTTGAAGAAGTTTCAGATTCTAAAATAATGGTGTGCGAGTTTACCTTCCCATGGTATTCGGAGTCGCCCACTTCTTCGTAAGATTGAGCCATAAGCCCAAAGTATGCTTCTTCATTTTCAGAACTTGACTCGCTCGAGTCACTGTCGCTGAGAGTCTTTGACTTGGCAACGAAGCTCTTTTCTTCTTTCTTCTTCCCTTTGAAGGATATCTTCTCGTCCTTCTTGGAGCTATCCTTCTTCTTGTAAGGACACTCCGCAATCTTGTGACCTGACTTATTGCAACAGTAGTAAACAACGTCAGAGGAAGAAAATTTATTAGGTTTCGATTTATACATGTCCTCCTTGTTGTAGATTTTCTTTGTACGATCATCGTAACGATGTGATCTCCTAGAATCTGAAGAGAAAGACTTATTCTTCATTTGTCTCCTCTTGCTCAGCAGCTTCTTGAACTGCTTGGAGAATAGGGAGAACTCTCCGTCTGATAGCTCAGAGTCTGATGTGCTGGGCTCAGAGTCTTCAGGAGTGTCAGGAGCTCGTGTCCTTATGGGTGACACAGCTTTGGACTTCCTTGAACCTTCAGCCTTTAAGGATGTAGACTTCTCTTTACTTGAAGATCGGTTGACTCGCTCCTCTTCTTTATGGTATTCATAATGAGTTCGTAGGAGAGCAATTTGCCGAAGAGATTCTGAGGGTCAATCTTTGGCAACTTCCCAAATTCTCTGATGGCAATAACTTTTGTATCCCTGTCCTTTGTCAAGGATTTGAGGAATTTGTTGTTCAGTTCACCATGAGTGAATTCACGGCCATAGTTCCTAAGGCCGTTGAATATCTTGAAGAACTTCTCAAAACTGTCAACTATGGAGTCATTGGCACCTTGTTTGAAGGCTTCGTACTCCTGATTCAACAATGATCTGTGATTGTCTCTTACTTCTTCAGTACCTTCCATAAGTACAACCAGACAGTCCCACATTTCCTTAGCAGATTTGCAGTGGAATAAGTTCTGGAGCATTGAGTCGTCCACTGCACTAGCTATTATATTCTTCGTCTTCTTGTCCAGGGAGACTAGGGCAATCTCATCCTTAGTGAGATCCATCATCTTCTTGGTAATCTGAATTGCTGGATTTATAGTTGAAGCCTGGGTAAGGATGTGTGGTCCTTATTCAACGATCTGAAAATTTTTTGGATCTGCAGCTTCTATGTAAAACCGTACTCTTTCTTTCCACATGGGAAAGTTCTCTTTGGTGCACACTAGTAGCTTCATGGAAGACATATCTTTGCTTCGATCCATGGTGACTGAGCGGAATCTCTTAACGCTAGATCAGGGATCTTGATTAAGGTGTTAGTCTTATCGACCAAAACTCCCCTCTGATACCAATTGAAAGTATCCAGCGTCTACCTAAATCATCTAGAGGGGGTGAATAGGTGATGTTTGTGTATTTTTGCGGAATAAAAATATTTAAAAGATGAGCACACAAACACAGAGATTTTTATAGTGGTTCCCCGGATTGGGTACGTCAACTGACCCACCTTGCCTATCTACCATAAAGGGTAAGATTCGGCTACTTCACCATTCTCATATTATACCAATCTTACACCTCGGAGCAACGCTTCTACACCTCGATCAACAGCGAATCTACACACTCGATCTACAAGCCGGATCTACACCTCGATCCACAAACCGGAACTACAAACTCGATCCACTAATGGATCTACAACCTCAGAGATAAAAACTCCTACAAACTTGGAGACAAAGCTCCTACAAATGAAAAAATAAATTACAATAGTAAAGAAAATGTTTTACACTTCAGATCTGAAATCTTCTTGAATTTTCCTTCTTGAAACTAGAACAACTTGATGAAGAAGGTTGAGGAAGAAACCCGAGAAGACTGATCTGAAAGCTAGGAACCGACCAGATCGAATAGAAGTTGATGAAGCTGAAAATCTAGGATCGGTCGAATCTTGTCTTGCTTTGAATAGCTGGATCTGGAGAAGGAGACAGAAGGGATTGACGATGAAGATGATTGGCTTTTCTCCCGAAAATGGAAAGTGCTTCAGCGATTCTAATTCCGTGAGAAATTATTCTGATTGAATGATTCTCCTTCTTATTATCTTCGGCGAATCCTTGAAATATCTTTTTATATGTCATCGACCAACAGTCAATCATCATTAAGACAGGATCCACGTAATTATGGAAGATCAAACCTACTAAACATAAGTTAATTTGAATTTCTGTAAGAAAATTAGAAACGAAAAATCTGCAAGTCCATTTCTTGAGAAGAAGTATATTTCTCAAGAAATGACTAGCTTTCTCGAAAAAAGACTTGGCTTCTCGAGAAATAACTTGAAGAAAATTTTTTGTGAAAAAATCACTGATTTCTCTAGAAGAACAATATTTCTCAAGAAAGCAATTTGATTTCACGAGAAACAATACGGCCTCTCGAGAACTTGACTTAGCGCAAAATTCATGAAGTGAAGAACTTATTTCTCGAGAAGAACAAGCTTTTCTCGAGAAAAGAATTTATTTCTTGAGAAATCTACTTAGCGAAAATTTCTGAATCTGAAGACCGATTTCTCGAGAAGAAGGCTTAGCTTTCTCGAACTTTTGCTTTTCTCGAGAACAACTTGCCTTCTTGAGAAATGTACTAGGCTTTTCTCGATAAAATGACTTAGCATATATTTCAGGTAATTTTCCGAGAATTCTGGTAGTTTCTCGAGAACAACAATGCTTTCTCGAGAAATAAACTTTGACTTCTCGAAAAATACATGTCATTTCTCGAGAAAATGACTTAGGGATTTTTTAGTGAGCTTTTTCTTTTCTTCTAAGTTGAAATCAGCATCCCTTCCTTTCTTCCATTTTCTTAGTACTTGAAAATAAAGTGCATCCCAATAGAGAGATTACACATGAGTCAATACTATGGATCACACAATGAGGGATTACGTTGCATGGTTCTGTGTTTGGTGACTCATTGCAAGCTGACATTGGTCTACACTTAGCAATATTGACCGTAAGCACTCAACTAAAAGATGGCATAAAATGCAACCTTAATTTGTCTTAGTTCAAGGGTGACTTCATACAAATCTGGGTTATTGTGGATACAATAACCAACAGCTAGTTCTCCATCTACTGCAGGTTGCTGACCGAGAATATGTTCTCTCCGAGCCTAGTCTGCTTTGGAAGATAGAAGTACTTGAGTTATACTCAACTGCTAAGGTCGACTTATCATCTAATAAACTTAGGTCCTTCATCAGTGAAAATAAGGTTAAGATTACCCCCAAAAGACTGAACAAGGCACTGTAACTGCCTAAGTTCAAATTGTTAGATGAAGAAGATGAATTGGATCAAATTGAGGTCAAAGGTTCCCTAAAAGGGTGTGGATTGTCAAAGCACTCCACTGGCTCAATCTTGAGAAGAGAACTTGTTGATGCGCGAAAACGGAGAGGAGGCCGTAAGCACCAACAGCTAACGGGTGTTCAGTCTCACAAGCGAGGTGAAGAAGAAGGTTGCGGGGATAGAGGAGATGTTGTTGAGGATGCTGGGAATAGCAGGGAAGGTTGATTAGGAATTGTCGAGCAGACAGTTACTTTTACGGTTAGCTTTGCAGGTTGATGTCGAGAGAGGAGAGTAGTTGAGAAGAAGGGGGGGCGCTTGCACTCTTGCGACGGGCTTTCCTTTGATTATGAATCAGATTATAGCTTGAGATTGCACCTTTACACAGAAAGAAAATAAAGGGTACAAATGGGGAAGCTGGCGGCTAAAGAGATAAGGTGCCAGAGGTCGCGTGGTTTGAGTAGAGAGGTTGGCAGACTGCATGGTTAGATGATCCCACAGCTCGGTGGACTAAGCCGGGCAGAATGCGCGATCACGCCGAGAAGAGAACAGGAGAGGTCGCGCGGACTGATATTTAGAGTCTTCAGGAATTGATGTCTTGACCTTGTCGCCTCCACTATCCCTCTGTGCTTGCTTAATGAGAGGTATGGGGGCCTATTTATAGGCCCGAGGAGGTAACGGTCTTGGTGATGTTACCCCCGGTAGAGCGGTAATTTGAACGAGTAAATAAGGAGTCTGCCGAGTCTACACCATGTTGTACAGATAGGGAATGCACTTGAGCTGATCTGCTGTTATTGGCGGACTGGGACGAGTCCCCTTCTGTTATACTGAGCGAGCCTGCATCGAGCTATGCGAGCTGAGGAGTAGTCCTCCTCTTGCTGGGAAGAATCGGGCATCGGGAAACTGGAGGGCTAGCTAGCAGACTGCAGAATGAGTCTGTCTAGCCTGCTGTAGAGAGGATGCGGCAGATCGTCGACTGCTGAGCTGGGGTAAGCCTGGTGGACTGAAAGGCTCAGATTGCGCAAACTATTGGTTATAGCGAGGTCGCTACCCCCTGGCAGGTAGGTGTTGATCTTCCTTGCTGGACTGAGTGAGCCCGCCACCTTCTATAGGGCTGGAGTTGAGTCCGTGTGGTATTGCGCGGTCTGGCGTAGAGTGGTTGGCCACGTTGGTCTTTCTTCAGGCGGGCTGAGACCGAGTCCGCCCATTGCTGGCGGACAGGAGAGGTTGTTGCCATCTGATCAACCCGGCGGACTGAAGACGTAGGTCGTGCGGGTCGCCCTTGCTGTAGAAGTCCTGTTGGATGGATAGTCTTGTCGTATACTGTCAGGCAACCTAGAGGCAGGTCGCATGTGGATGTAACGGTCTAGCCGGATAGCAATGTAAGTCCTCCATTTTGATGGATAGCAACAATTGTAAGAGAGAACCAATGCGTGGTTAGCTGATCTAACCGTGCGGCCTGTAGGGGCGAACTAAGGAAACAGTCTGCAGCCCCTACAGAACGAGCGGCTGCTGCGCGACCTGAGAGGTCGGACCGGGGAGACCGTGCTAGCTGTGCGGCCTGAGCAGATAGAGAAGTCTATCAGACCATCCTTAGAAAAGAGGGCTGATAGGCCACGACCTCCAGAGGGAACCTAGAGTAGGCCGTGACTTGCAAGCTGACTACTTTGGGAGCGATCGCCGATTTCTAGGGTTAAAATAATCCCCGCACTTTTTTTAAGTCCCGAAGGGAACTTTGAAAAAGTAGGAGACCAACGAAAATCGTGATCCATCCCTCGAAAAAATAACAGGCAGGGAGAGATAGAACTTGATATCTCTCCTAAGAAAAGGTTTGCAAATGTCTATCTTTTTCCTGCAACGGAAAAGTTAATACGGGCAAAAAGAGGTACATATTATATGTACCTGGGTTGCTTTTGCAAAATGAAGAAGTCGTGAATGTCTTCCAATAGGCTCTGCAAAACAAAGATGAGAGAAAAGCACAGAAGAATGATAACTTGCAAGTACCTGAAGGAGGCTTGCAAGCACCAGTTATCTTCTGTAAAAGGAAGAGTAAGTGGTAGATGTGAAGGAAAACTAAGTCGCAAGTACCTGAAGATGACTTGTAAATATCTACTAATCTCTGCAAAAGGATGAGTGAGTAGTAGATATAGAAGAAAAACTAAGTCGCAAGTACCTGAAGGGAACTCGCAAATATCTGTTAATCTCTGCAAAAGAAGAGTTAGACGTAGATATGAAAGAAAGTTAAGCTGCAAGTACCTGAAGGGAACTTGCAAATATCTGCTAATCTCTGCAAAAGAAGAGTTAGACACAGATATGAAAGAAAGTTAAGTTGCAAGTACCTGAAGAAAACTTGCTAATATCTGCTATTCTCTGCAAAAGAGGAATTAGAAGTATATATGATAGAAAAGTAAGTTGCAAATACCTGAAGGGAACTTGCTAATATCTGCTAATCTCTACAAAAGAGTAGTTAGAAGCAGATATGATAGAAAAGTAAACTGTAAGTACCTGAAGGGAACTTGTTAATATCTATTAATCTCTGCAAAAGAGGAGTTAGAAGCAGATATGAAAGAAAAGTAAGCTACAAGTACCTGAAGGGAACTTGCTAATGTTGACTGTTGATATGTTAAAATACAATTGTATAGCAGAAGAGATACTCGGCAAACTCTGCTATTAACTGAATAGAGATCAAATCGTGATAATGATCGTCTTGCGTGATCAAGTATGATGTCTTTAATATGAAATCCAAATCAGCCAGATGAAACCATCTTGATTAGAATTCAATAGTATGGCTTGTCAATAAATAAAAATAGATTCCTTGATTGAATAATAGATGCCAAGAATAAGCATAATCAATCGTCAGCGGATGGAGCTTCATGAAAGTCGAATATATAAAATGAGCATAAGCAAGAAGATGCTACAAATCCTTTTGATAGGTTGGACTTAACCTGTTAACCTGTAAGAAGGCAAAAAGAAAAAGGAGGGCTACACCCGAGGATGACCCAAAAAGACTGGATGCTGCCACAAGAGTGCACCCGTGGGCCTTATACATTGCTTGCCTAAGAAAAATCATCTAGGGTGTAATCCTACCTAGAGCGGGCTGGTCGCGCATCCTTTAGAAGGGCACAAAAGAGAAATAAGCACAGAAAATCCTGAGAAGGATCGACATATACACTGCTCTCATGCCTCGAGTTACAAACATCGTTGATCAATTAGACTAGATGTGACAAGTGACTTATTGCTTGTCTGAGGAGTGATCAGCGGAGTTCTGGGCCCCGCGAAGGCACAGATTGAGAGTACCATAGAGTATTCGTCCATTACAATCATGAGATGATCGAGGAGGAAAGGCTACACTTGATCGTCATTGCTTGCCCAATAAAGATCATTGTAATTATAATGTATCCCTAACGGAGTGCAGTAGAGCTAACACATGGGACCTCCCTCGATACACACTTTGTGTTAGATACCATCTAGGATCCGAAGTCCCGTAATCCTCCGCACGAGAGTTGAACGGCCCCCATTACACATACGCGAACAGTCCCCACTATATGTGGTCAATGTGGTCTTACGCCGGAGTCCAACCTCGAGAAGACCCTAAGCAAGACTCAGTGATATCTCGGTGGTTCACTGATCTCTTTAGCAAAGAGAAAAAATAGAGGAGGAATCACTCCATAAAGAGAAAAGTGTCAGTATGGGATCTCCGACGTTAAATTTATTGAAATGAAAGAACACTTAGAAGTGTTTTATAAGAGGATGTTTTAAGAGTAAAGTAGAAACAAATAGTCATGATCGCAAGGAGCTTTTGGAATTGTGATGTCCTTTTTACTTCAGAATAGTCTTCTAAGGGAGCCCTCGTCATCGACATCAATAGTGTTGTCGATGATGAGGGTAGGATAATTGTTGATCTGATTCACTCCCTTTGAGCAGCAAAGAACGTCTGCTACTTCTTTGCCTTTTGAAGTTGCCGGATCAGAGTGGTCATCCTTCGGGAGTAGATCGTTCATCTTTCCCTGCCTCGGCATCTTTTGTACTAGTTGACAAAGCGCTTGGCAGTTTTCAATAAAATGTCCACTTTCTTTGTGGAACTCACAGAACGGATCTGAATCTTTGAATCTTTGATCTGTCGGCTGGTAAGGCCTTTTGAAATTAGCCCTACCCTTCATGATTTGGCTCACTTCTTGCATGGCCTCCTCTAGTTCGGATTCTAGCAAGTCATCATCTTGCTGCTGATGAACCGAAGCTGTTTACGGAGCTAGGGCTGGCAATAATAACAATTGATCTCGGGCACGATCCTGGCCCGGGAAGGGGTGTCGATGACATTGAAATCTTCTTCCCTTTCTTGAGTGGGATGGAAAATCTTTCCGAGGAGACCTCGGAGGCTGCTTGTAAGAAGAAGAAGAATCTTTCTCTGCTACGAGCCTAGAGACGAAGCTGGGATTGCTCTTCTCGCCGAGAATGTATGAGTTTGCTAAACCAATCAACTCTTGATATGTCCTTGATGCTCGGACATTAGCCTCAACTTGAGTGGTCCTTCACGCAGACCATGAATAAGAGCCACTCGATACATTTCTTGATCGACGATCTCAATGTCCAAGATTTCTTTCTGAAAACGATCCACAAAATGAGACCAAGTCTCGCTCTCTTGTTTCCTGATCTCAAAGAGGGCTTTTGGACCGCCCTTTCTCATTGTAGAGGTAGAAAATCTGAGCAGAAACTCTCTTCGCAAATCAACAAAGGAAGAAATGGATTGAGGACGTAGTCTATAGAACCAATCCCTCACTTGACCATCAAAGGTTGTTACAAAGAGTTTGCATTTGGTAGCACCTGAGAGGGTCTTGAGAGAAATGGTTGATTCAAAGGCTTGAAGGTGCTTCAGTGGATCAGTCTCTCTAGTGTAAATTGACAACCGTGGCTCTCTGAAGTTAACTGGTGTTGGTTCATGTCTAACATTCTCTAAAAATGGTGACATCTCTTCTTATTCTCCTACAATATAAGGAAAAAAGGGAGCATAAGTTGTAGATGCAAAAAGAGTAGGAGGATAGAAGGGAAAAGCTGCCGCGGGAGGAGCAAAGGTTGGGGCTGAAGAGTAGGGATGATTTCCCTGAAAGTTTAGAAATCTTGCTGGAATTCCTCAGGCAGCTTCCCGAAAAATGTTTTGACGATCTATGAACTCATCGTTTTGAGATCGCGAAGGGGATATAAGCCCTTGAGGAAAGGTTGGTGGGTAAACAGGAGGATAGACCGGCAGATAAGCCGGTGGATAAGCTTGCGGAGTCTCCAATGCTGGTGCTGGATTGACTGGAGGAACTGGCGCTACTGCAGACTGTGCCTCTAATCATTGCACGATAGCAGCTAGAGTACGGTTTATTGCTTGAAACTGTTGGGCAGTTTGTCTGCGCGATTTCTCCAAGGCTTCCCAGAGAGGATCTTCACTAGGACTTGAAGGAGCGAGGTTCTTGGCTGGTTGATGGTCTGACATGAGTAACCGCTGATTTCACTGTATGTTCGAGATCTGAAGGTCGTGTGTTAACTGTTGATGTGCAAAAACAGAGAGGAAGTCGCGAGCACCAGCAGCTAACAGGTGTTCGGTCTCACAAGCGTGGTGAAGAAGAAGGTTGTGGGGATAGAGGAGAGCTTGTTGAGGATGATGGGAATAGCCGGGAAGGTTGATCAGGAACTGTCGAGCAGACAGTTACTTTTACGGTTAGCTTTGCAGGTTGATGGCGAGAGAGGAGAGGAGTTGAGAAGAAGAGGGGGCCGCTTGCAGCGGCAACAACAAACTTTGCCCGCCGCATCTTAAATGTCACTCTTGCGACGGGCTTTCCTTTGATTATGAATCAGATTACAGCTTGAGATTGCACCTTTACACAGAAAGCAAATAAAGGGTACAAAGGGGGGAAGTTGGCGGCAAAAGAGAGAAGGTGTCATAGGCCGCACGGTTTGAGCAGAGAGGTCGGCAGATCATGCGGTTAGATGATGCCGCAGCTTGCGGAACTAAGCCCGACGGACTGTGCGATCAGTCCGAGAAGAGAATAGGAGAGGTCGCGCAGATTGAGATTTAGAGTCCGCAAGAATTGATGCCTTGACCTTTTCGCCTCCACTATGCCTTCGTGCCTGCTGAATGAGAGGTATGGGGGCCTATTTATAAGCCCGAGGAGGTAACAGTATTGGTGACATTACCCTGGTAGAGCGGTAAGTTGAACGAGTAAATAAGGAGTCCGCCAAGTCTGCACCATATTATGCAGATAGGGACTGTACTTGAGCTGATCTGTTGTTGTTGGCGGACTGGGACGAGTCTGCTTCTATTGTACTAAGCGATCCTGTGTCAAGCTATGCGAGCTGAGGAGTAGTCTGCCTCTTGCTGGGAAGAAGCAGACACCGGGAAACTAGAGGGGTAGCTGGCAGACTGCAGAATGAGTCCGCCTAGCCCGCTGCGGAGAGGATGAGGCAAATCGTCGGCTGTTGAGTTGGGGTAAGCCTGGCAGACTGAAGGGCGCAGATCGCGCAAATTGTTGGTTTTAGCGAGGTTACTACCCCCTGGAGGGTAGGAGCAGATCGTCCTTGCTTGGGTAAGTGAGACTACCACCTTCTGGCGGGCTGGAGTTGAGTCTGTGTGGTATTGTGTGGTCAAGCGTAGAGTGGTTGGTCACGTTGGTCTCTCTTCAGGCGGGCTGAGACCGAGTCCTCCCATTGCTGGCAGACAGGAGAGTTGGTTGCCGTCTGGGCGACCTGGCGGACTGAAGATGTAGGTTGCGCAGTTCTCCCCTGCTGTAGAAGTCATGTTGGATGGACATGCTTATCGCGTACTGTCGGGCAACCTGGAGGCAGGTCTCCTGTTGATGTGGTAGTCTGGCCGGATAGCAATGTCAGTTTGCCATTTTGTTGGATAGCATCTGTTAGTTGATCTAACTGCGCGGTCTACAGGGGCGGACTAAGGAAGTAGTCCACGACCCCTACAGAACGAGTGGCTGTTGCGTTACCTGGGCGGTCAGACCGGGGAGACCGCCCTAGCCGCGCGGCCTGAGCAGATAAATAAGTATGTCCGCCCATCCTTAGAAAAGAGGGATGACAGGCCGCGACCTCCAGAGGGAACCTAGAGAAGGCCACGACTTGCAAGCTGACTACTTTGGGAGGGATCGCCAATTTGTGGGGTTAACATAACTAAACCTGAAAGGAAAATTCCTTGCATATGTCGTTGGAAAGGCACTGCTGTGCAAATCTGGCTCCTATAACAAAATTTGCAAGATGTTCGGGTTAATGGCAAGGGTAATTGTTTCTAAAAATACAGATTGGGGAAGAGTACTCTTTGAAAGAATTGTAGAGTGTATCCCAAAGCTAAACCTGGGTAGAATTCTATCTATGTTTTGCACAACAGTGTTCCAGGGATCCTTGACATAAGGCTAGGAACAAAAATCCATCATATGAGAAGGATGGACTCAAAAATGCTTGATAGGTGGGACAGAGTTATGTTGCCACATACACAGGCTGTTATCAAGAAGAAGAAGAAAGTTGTTCTAGTTTCTGAGAAAAGCACAAAAAGTAGTTCTTATAAGAGTAGTGGAGGAGAGCCACATAATCAATAATTGTTTGGGTATACTGAAGAGACCAGAAGGGACATGAGTGCTCAGGTTTCAATATCATCTAAACCTGCAGCAATGAATGGCCAAGTGAGTGGCACTCAATCTGAGATACCTCTAGCTGGGATTGCTGAAAGGGTACCTGGGGAAATAGTGAACAAAATTTCCACAGATATGGAGGGGGAGACCTCCAAGTCACCAGCTCCTACTGAAAAAGATGCTGCACATACAGATCAAGATCTACATGGTGGATATAGTCCTCAAAGTGAGGGGGAGCAACTCCTTGAGCAAGTCATGGAAGATACTCTTGATGAGGGGGAGCAATCCAGTTCCTGCATGCGACTGATCAGATTCTTGTTGAGAAGGAACAATATGATCAAACAATGGTGAAAGATACTGAAAACAACAATGTTGAAGATCTGGATGTCCCTCTGGACAATACCGAGATTGAGGGGGAGATTCACATTGAACTCCCTGCTCAAGAAATTGTTTACTACATAGACACTTCTGAATCAGAAAAGGACAAAGCTGCTGAGTATAAACCTGATTGTTGAAGCCAAAACTTGACTTCAACGAGAGTTCAAAAATAGGGGCGCAACCAACATTTACTTCTCCCAAGCTCGGACCTCTGACCGATTGAGAAAGACAAAGAACCGACCCAAAGCCTTAGCAGGGAGGTCCCGCCTCTTATCCCGAAGATCTCTGAGAGCTTCCCCTCTAAAGCCAAAAGCTGGGCTTGGAGCTCCTCAGAAAGCTCTGAAAAATCTCTCTTGAAAGTATAAAAAGCTTGCTTTCTGAATAATACTCATGGGTCTATTTATAGGCCTCTGAGTTTGAACTGCCAATAACAAAACTGAACCGACCTGAAATTACCAAAATATCCTTAGTCGTGCCTGCCAAAAGCAAAACCCCACTATGTTGAAGGGTTATATGCAAACCACCGAGGGCAAAAACGTAAAACCACCTGGGGCCAACAAGGTGAACCATCTTCCAACTGAACCGGCCTTGACCCACCACTGAACTGTGGTTGGGCCCCATGCCGAACCGGCGCTCGGCGAGACCACCGTCTCGCGGGCGAGAGCTCCCTCCCCTGGGCTCGTCTCGCCCAGCGTGTTGGCTCTCGCCTTGCGAATGGTCTCCCATCGGGGACCGTCTCGCCTAGGATGGCTCTTGCTTGAGCCGCTGGGCCCCTCTCACCTAGCAAGCCGATCCTGAGCCGGCGAGTGGCCCTCTCGCCTAGCGCAGCTCTCGCCTGGACCAGCGAGTGGCCCTTTCCTTAGGACCAACTCGCCCAGCGAGCAGGCTCTATCGAAGAGCCCATCTCGCCTTCCCGTCCCCTTGCGCTCGAGCCTGAATAGCTCTTGCGAGCCCGAGGTTGTACATAATCCCTGCTCTTTTCGAGGTTGCCTTAAACTCGGAAAGAAAGTCCAACCGAGGCTCGCGTTATTAAAGCGTATTTATGAGCGTATTTATGAGGGAATCTTTGGTGGGGACCTCCATCGAAGCCTATAAATATGGGATTCCTGCTCCGCATAGAGGACACCCCCTTCCACATTTCCTTCTTCTTCTTCAGCCCTACTTCAACCATGTATCACAACCGGAGCTTTCGTGAGCGTCTTGCGATGGTGCATGAGCAGAACAGAACCGACGTGGCCGCTCTGACCACGCCTCAGGTTCGCGCCCCTCCATCCATACTGTCGTCCCCGTCTCGCCCAAAGAAGGTGAGAACAGGTGGCCCCTCAACCTCGGCAGAGGAGTCATCTCGTACTGCCCTGGAAGTCCGCTCTCCCCCTCCTCCCGCGCCTCCTGGGGAGAAGGAGAAAAAGGTGAGTTCTCGTTCTTGTTACCATTACCCCTTCATCCTCGTCCTTCTATTTACTATTTGCTTTTCGAGGGAGAACTCTCGTCTGAACTCTGACCAGAAAGTCCGCGGGATGACTCCATGGCCCGCAGTCAAGAGTCTGACTCGCCTCAGCCTTCCACTCCTCCGAACACGAGGAAGGTTGACCCTTCTCAGGCCGCAAGGACCTCTCTTCATCTTGGTAAAAAACCTCCCCTCTCGCTCCTCTATCCCGCTCGCTACTCCCACACCCTCGTGCGAGAGCCTCCCTTACTCCGACCTTTGACTCCCTGCATAGGCACCCAGGCCGACTCGCCTACGGAGGAGTTCTCTAGGCAGCTCGTCGTCTCGCCACCTCCCCCTATAGATGAGATTGAATACTACCTGGGGGACCCTATGGACCCGCTGGAGATGAAGCACAGGATGGCTGAGATGTTCCGGAAGCACGCGCGCATCATCCGCAAGCTGGAGAAGGACAAACAAACGGCTGATAGGCGGATAGAGTGGCTGGAGATCGAATGTGCTTGCCTTTCATCCGAAGTCGACGCTGATATAGAGGTTGATGGGACCAACCTTCAGGCCATCATCAGCGAGGTTGAAATGCAGTTTCGTCTCGCACGCCGTGGACTTGATGCCATTCGCGCCTCCTACATGCTCGGTAGGCCTCCCTGCGCGGGAGCTCGTGCTGGCCGCTGGAAATGGCACTCTCAGTAGTGGTCGTCTTATTCTTCTCGCTTTATTTATCTGCCTCGCTCCTTTTACTTCTTACTGGTGTAATAACTCTGTACTATATTATGCTACCGTCTCACCGGTAGCCTAGGGTCTAGGAACATGGCGCCCGCCTTGTGCGGGTGGGACTTTTAAATTTTCAATGCTTATTTCTGTTAACTACATCAACTTCTTTTACTGTGTGTTATTTATTCATTTATTTGATCTGATCTTCTTTGCTGAGGAAGCCTATGATAGCTCACGCGGATCGAGGTTTTAGGAGAGAGAGAGTGGACCGTCGGCCGACTTTCCCCCTTGCTACCTGGGTTTTACCGCCCATCTTATCCATTGACTATATCTCTTATAAATACCCCCATTCCCTGATCGAAAAGGATATCTGCGTCTTCTCTCCTGCTGCGCCCTAGATCCTGCTCCCCTGCTTCTTCCGTCTCGCCTGACGCTCTCGCCTGACGCTCTTGCCTTCCGTCCTCTCGCTTCCTTCTTCCTCGACCGTCTCGCCAATTCTTCCTCTCCTCGCTTTCTCTCGGCCCTCTCGCCGATTCTTACTCCCTGCTTTTTTTCTCCTAACCCTCTCGTCTCCCTCCGTCTTGCCTGAAATGGGGAAGAAAAAGGTCGAAGAAGGCGAGGGGCACAGCCGCTGTGCGAGATGATTCACCGATCATGACTTCCCTCCTGGCAAGCTTCCCGACGAAGACTACCGTAACTTCGCTCGCGAGTATCTGAGTGAGGGGTTCGAATCGCGGCCCCCCAAGGTAGGCGAGGCGATCAACACATACTACCGGGAAGAGCTCGCCTTCCCCGTCTCGCACTTTGAGGTGAGGTTACGACTACCCCTCTGGCAGGAGGTGAAACAGGTCCTTAAGTACTTCGGCGTCGTTCCCGCGCAGCTCAACCCGAACGCCATTTCGGTGTTGGTCACCTTCGCAAGTTACATGCGCCGAGAGCGCATCGAATTCAGCTTGTTGGTTTTCCGCAAGCTGTTCGTCTACCACGCAAACCCCGATGACGTCTCCTACTTCACTGGGCAAGGGCTCAAGGTGTTCGAGACGCCTAATAAAAACCACCACTAGATTACCCGGTTCGTTTTCAACCGTGGCAATCTCGGTGGCATCCCGCTCGCGCCCGCCTCTCCCCCCTGAGGTCTTTTATGTATCCCTGCAGGTGGCCGTCTTTGACAAGTTACTACATGATTTCTTCATCGGCAAGAACTTCGAGGTTCACTTCCTGCGGCGAGGCCTCGATTCTCTACTTCCTGTACTCCCCGGCGAAGGTACTCTCGCTCTCTTGTCCGGCCTTTCTGTTTTTGTCTCGCCAACTCCTCACTATGTCGCTTGCTTTAGGGGAGCGCCTCGTCCCTATCCATCCCCCTTACCGGAGCAATGCCGCGCCGTCCAAGGGGCTCGCCCTTGCCAGTATGGCGGCGGAGGCGGCCAAGGAGTCCCTGACGCTTGCCCCTCAGAAAAGGCCTGTAGACGGCGTCTCCCTATCTCGCTCCAGCCCGCCAAAAAAGAGATTCAAGAAGGTCATGACCTTTTCTAAGGGAAAGAAGGAAAAGGCCCTGACGGGGGGGAGGCCTGGGTCCCTGACCCCCATATCCGTGGGGGATTCCCAGTCACTTCCCTAGCCCTCTCCCCGCGCCGTCTCGTCTGCCCGTGAGACAACCCTGTCCTCCCAGCTTGCCGCAGCCCTGGACCGACCGGCCCCCTCGCTGTCTCGCAAAGCCAGCTCATCCAGCCGCCCCGACCCTGCCTCACATCAGAATTACAATCTAGGCCCTAAGGCTCGAGATGCCGTCGGCGACCCGGTCCTCGCCTGGACGAAGGACGCGAACAGGGTGTCCATCTCCACTCTCCTCCCCTCCTGGAAAGAGCAGGACGCCCCCACCAACCACGTCTTCTCCCTCGACTTCGGCTAATACGGGGGCCCGGAGTCTGACTCCTTGGAGGACGAAACTTCGCGCGATCTAGTGTTGAGGACCTCTCATGCCAAGCTCCGCATCTTGGAGCTCTCGCACCGCCTCTCGCGCCGCCTGATTTTCAGTAATCAGATGTGGAAGGACCTCGAGACGAGGCTGGCGGTAGAGCGCTAGAGAGCGGAGGATCTCGAACAATGGCTGGCGGTAGTGCGCGAGAGGGCGGAGGGCCTCGAGAAGCGGCTGACGGAAGAGCGCGAGAGGGCGGAGGGCCTCGAGAAGCGGCTGGCAAAATCTGAGGCTCTTCACGCCCATTGTAGCGGTGGTGTGGTAAGTTCTGACCTTTACCTCTTATTAAATTCTTTCCCGCGCGCTCCTTGATAACTAAGGCTCGTTCTGCAGGATGCCGAGAGGGCGGAGCGGATGAACTCGCGCCTGGCGGTGCTGGAGGAGGAGAACAAGGATATGAAAACCAAGGCCACTTGCCTCCGTAACTGCGCCCCATCGTCGTCTCGCCACGAACCCCTCTAGGCCCCTCCGTCCTACTACTCGCTAGATGAAGTTAAGGAGCAGTGCCAAGACGCCAGCATTAAGACGGCGGAGCTGGTTCTAAAGATGATGAAGGAGCTGGGGGTCGTGAAGGAAGACTCTGAGACGGTGACTGCTCGCGACCTGGTCCCCGAACTCTATGGAGGGAGGGCGAAGATTCTTATTCCAGCGAGAAAGAATGAGATACTACCTGCGAGATCCGGGACCCCTCTCTCCCTCTTCATTTTTGTTACTATAATTTACTTAGCTTATTTTTGTGGTGGTAGCGATGTACTAACACTGAACCGCTTGATCAGAGGCGCCAATATTTGTCTTAACCTATATTTTATATTTTGCGAAACAAATCTTTTGTTCGCCTCTGCTCACAAGACGGTGCTATCCACCCGTCTTGCCACCCCGCTTTTACTGTTTGGGTTTTTTTATTCTGTTTACTGTGAGACGACCTCTTGGCGCGCTTATGCCCGCGAGACGGGCTACACCCCGTCTCGCTGCTTCGCCGAAGAGTAGACTCTTTTCTGAGCGCGAGTCGTCATTTCTCCGGTCCCATTTTCGCCTGAGACTAATTGACTCAGCCCCCTCGCCTTCTGCCTCGCGCGAGTGGCTTTAGAGTTTTTTGAGACTGAGCCCCTTCGCCCTCAGCGAGTGCTCGTTCGCTGTCGGCGAGACAATCCTTGGGGTCGTCAGTCGGGAGTGGCTCCACCCGCACCGTTCCGCCCCTTGTCTCCCATATTTTTATTTTTCATAAGGCCTAGTAGAGATGCTCCCTAAGGGGGTCTCCCAAACTCCTCTTCCATTGAGTGAACCACGTACCAAGTCACCAGGAGCCAAACCCTTCCCCCTCAGGTGTGCCTACCTCCCTACTCAGCTAATGAGATCCTGAGCAGCGAGTCTACCCAGGGCCGAGCAGGACTCGGGGTCCCTTACCCCCACAGGCGAGCCTTCGAACCTGCCAGCTAGAAGAGATCCTTCATAGCGGGTCTACCTGGGGCCGAGCCAGGCTCGGGGTAGTGCAAAAGTTTCCAAGAGCCATAAACCAAGTCACGAAGGGCCAAACCTTTCCCCCCAGGTGGGCATGCCGCCCTGCTCAGCTAATGAGAGCCTGAACAGCGAGTCTACCCGGGGCCGAGCAGTACTCGTGGTCCCTTACCCCCACAGGAGAGCCTTCGGACCTGCCAGCTAGATGAGAGCCTGCGCAACGGGTCTACCTGGGGCTGAGCCAGGCTCGGGGTAGTGCAAAAGTTTCCAAGAACCACGGACCAATTCACCAAGAGCAAAACATTTCCCCCCAGGTGTGCCTACCGCCCTGCTCAGCTAATGAGAGCCTGAGCAGCGAGTCAACCCGGGGCCGAGCAGCACTCGGGGTCCCTTACCCCCACAAGCGAGCCTTCGGACCTTCATGCTAGATGAGAGCCTGCGCAGCGGGTCTACTTGGGGTCGAGCAAGGCTCGGGGTAGTGCAAAAGTTTCCAAGAACCACGGATCAAGTCACAAAGAGCAAAACCTTTCCCCCCAGGTGTTCCTACCACCCTGCTCAGCTAATGAGAGCCTGAGCAGCGAGTCTACCTGGGGCAGAGCAGCACTAGGGGTCCCTTACCCCCACAGACGAGCCTTCAGACCTGCTAGCTAGATTAGAGCATGCGCAGAGGGTCTACCTGGGGTCGAGCCAGGCTCGGGGTAGTGCAAAAGTTTATAAGAACCACGGACCAAGTCACCAAGAGAAAAACCTTTCCCCCCAGGTGTGTCTACCGCCCCGCTCAACTAATGAGAGCCTAAGCAGCGAGTCTACCCGGGACCGAGCAGCACTCGGGGTCCTTTACCCCCACAGGAAAGCCTTTGGACCTGCCAGCTAGATGAGAGCCTGCGCAGCGGGTCTACCTAGGGCCGAGCCAGGCTCGGGGTAGTGCAAAAGTTTCCCAGAACCCCAGACCAAGTCACCAAGAGCCAAACCTTTCCCCCAGGTGTGTGCCCTGCTCAGCTAATAAGAGCCTGAGCAGCGAGTCTACCCCAGGCCGAGCAGCACTCGGGGTCCCTTACCCCCATAGGTGAGCCTTCGGACCTGCCATCTAGATGAGATCCTACGCAGCAGGTCTACCTGGGGCCGAGCCATGCTCGGGGTAGTACAAAAGTTTCCAAGAACAACGAACCAAGTCACCAAGAGCCAAACCTTTTCCCCCAGGTGTGCCTACCGCCCTGCTCAGCTAATGAGAGCCTGAGCAGCGAGTCTACCCGGGGCTGAGCAGCACTCGGGGTCCCTTACCCCCACAGGCGAGCCTTCAGACCTGCTAGCTAGATGAGAGCCTGCGCAGTGGGTCTACCTTGGCCGAGCCAGGCTCGGGGTAGTGCAAAAGTTTCTAAGAACCACGAACCAAGTCACCAAGAGCCAAACCTTTCCCCCAAGGTGTGCCTACCGCCCTGCTCAGCTAATGAGAGCCTGAGCAGCGAGTACACCCGGGGCCGAGCAGCACTCAGGGTCCCTGACCCCCACAGGCGAGCCTTCAAATCTGCCAGCTAGATGAGAGCCTGCGCAGCGGGTCTACCTGGGGCCGAGCCAGGCTCGGGGTAGTGCAAAAGTTTCCAAGCTCTACTCCAGCTTTAAGAGAGGCAAGCAAACAATGGATCAATAAAAACATTATAATAGAACTTGGATTTGAATACACAATTTCACCTTCCCTCCTTTCATGGGTAGAAGCGCTTTAAGTCATTGCCGCTCCAGGTGTGGCTCAAGGACCTACCTTCCGCGTCCTGGAGGTGGTAACCCCCCGTCCTGAGGACCCTCTCGACAATGTAGGGCCCTTCCCAATTTGAGTTGAGTTTACCCATGGGGGTTGACCACCCCGCAGCATCGACCTTCTTTAGCACCAGATCTCCTTCCGCGAATTGCTTGATCCTGATATGCTTGTCAAAATACTTTGCCATCTGACGCTAGATATCTTCCTGCCTGATGGCTATGACATCGCGCAACTCTTCCACCTTGTCCAACGAGAGGCACAACCCCCCTTCATTTTCCAACCTCCAAGCCTCATCTCCTTCACTCGCGGCTGCGACCCGTGGGGACCGGACCTCAAATTCCACGGGAAGGACCGACTCACACCCGTGGGAGAGATTGAAGGGGGTCTCACCGGTGGCCGTGTTCGGGGTTGTCCTCAAGGCCCACAACACCGAGGGGAGCTATTCCACCCAACTTCCTCTCAGGTTCTCCACCTTTTTCTTGAGCAGGTTTACGATGATCTTGTTGGCCGCCTCCACCTGACCGTTACTCCTGGGATGATGCACGGAGGCAAACCTAAGGTCTATCCCCAGCTGAGTGCAGAAGCTGATGAACTCTTTGCTGGCAAACTGAGGTCCATTATCTGTTACTATCGCCTGGGGGAGCCCGTGCCTACATAAGATCTCCCCCTAGATGAAATTCTGGATGACTTGTGAGGTGATCTTGGCTAAAGCCTTAACCTCCAGCCACTTCGAGAAGTAATCAATCATGACCAAGAGAAACCTTCTATGCCCACTTGCCGGAGGAAAAGGCCTGACCAGATCAATCCCCCAGATGGAAAAAGGTCATGGTGACGTGATGCTTAGGAGCCTTTGAGCGGGCAAGAGCTGGAGGGGCCGTACAACTGACACTTTTGGCACCTCCATGCAAACTCAGCCGCATCCTTCCTCAGGGTCCACCAGAAATACCCTTGCCTTACCACCCTTGCTTCCAACGTCCTTCCCCCCGAGTGACTGTCGCACTCACCTAAATGCACTTCCTCCAGGATCCTCGGGATCTATTCCTCGGTCACACACCTTGCCAGAAGCCCCGACAACATCTTCTGATGCAACCCTCCCTCCAGCATTAGGTAATGGGTCGCCTTGCGCCTGAATCCTTTGGCGTCCTTAGTCCCTTCCGGAAGCTCGCCCATGGTCAGGAAGGTCACCAAAGGGGCCACCCATGAGGGTCACTAACCCACCTCCATCAATTCTCCTTCCATTGCTGGTCGAAACAGTTCTCTTAGGGTTCCTCCCCCCCCCCCCCCCCCCCGAGGTCTAAACTTAGCCAGCCGATCGGCTGCTGCGCTCTCTTCCCTGGGAACGTGTTGGATCGAGAACGTCCGGAACCCTCCGATGATCATCCTCGCCTTGGACAAATATTTTGCAAGGGTGGGCTCCAGAGCTTCAAACTCTCCCCGGATATGTGATGCTACCACCAACGAGTCTGTAAAAGCCTCCACATCATGGATCTCAAACTCCTTTTCCAAATGAAGGCTGGCTATCATGGCCTCATACTCCGCTTGGTTATTAGTCACCGGGAAGTGCAAGACCACCGCTTATTCTATAGTGACTCCCTGGGGGCTTATCAGCACCACTCCTCCCCAAGGGAGTGCTTTCCTGAGGCCCCGTCGACCATCATCCTCCATGCCCCCTGCGGCCGCGGCTCCTCTCCCCGGACCTTAACAACATAGTCCGCCAGAAAGTCAGCCACCGTCTGTGCCTTAATGGAGAGCCTTGGCACGAATGAGATATCAAACTCGCTCAGTTCGATGGACCATTTGGCCAACCTTCCTGAGTGCTCCACCCCTTCAAAAATCTTACGAAGAGGATGGTACGTCACCACCCTGATCGAATGCGCTTGGAAGTACGGTCGGAGCTTCCTTGCCGAGATAATCAGAGTATACGCCAACTTTTCTAAGATGGGGTAGCGGAGCCCCGCCTTCTTCAAAATCCGGCTAACGTAGTAGATGGGCAACTGCTTCTTCCCCTCTTCCCTGACCAGGACAGAGCTCACAGCCTCTGCTCCTACCTCGAGATACAAGGTCAGGTCTTCCCCCTCCTTTGGGCTTTGAAGAAGAGGAGCCTGGGAGAGCTGCCCCTTCAGCCCTTGGAAAGTCTCTTCACATTCAGCGGTCCACTCAAACCTCTGATTACCCCACAGAACCTTGAAGAATGATGAGCACTTTTCTCCAGACCTGAAAAGGAATCTGCTTTGCCCAGATAGCTTGCCTGTTAAGCGTTGGACCTCCTTGGCGTTACGTAGTGACTCCAGCTCCAAGATGGCCTTCATCTTATCCGGGTTAGGCTCTACCCTGGTCGGGGTCAGGAGGTGCCCAAGGAACTTCTCGCGGTTAACCCCGAAGACACACTTCAAGGGGCTCAGTCTCATCTTGAACTTCCACAGGGTGGCGAACGTCTCTTCCATGTCTCGTAGGTGTGAATCCACATACTTGCTTTTGACCATTAGATCGTTGACATAAACCTTTAGGTTTCTCCCCCTTTGAAACTGGAAGACTCGATCCATCATGCGCTGGTAGGTATCCCCTACGTTTTTCAATCCAAAGGGCATCATCTTATAGTTGAAGCATCCCTCCCTCGTGATGAAGGAGACATCCTTGACATCGGGAGGGTGCATCTGGATCTGGTGATAACATGAAAAAGTATCTAAGAAACTCATGATAGAAAAACCAACGGCTGAATCAACCAGCGCGTCGATCCGAGGCAAGGGGTAGTAATCCTTGGGGCATGATTTATTCAATAAGGAAAAGTCAATACACATACGCCACTTCCCTCCACCATTTTTTACCATTACCACGTTGGAGATCCAGCCCGGATACTGGATCTCTGAGATGAAGCCAGCCTCCAGAAGCTTCTTGACCTCCTCGGGAATGGGCTCCTACAGCTTGGTGGCGATGGTCCTTCTTCTGGAAAATGGGGCGCGTTCGGGGTCCAGGTTCAGACGATGGCAGGCCACATCTGCATCGATGCTCGGCATGTTGGGCGCGCTCCAAGCAAAGATGTCGACGTTGCTCTGGATGCACGCTCGCACTTGCTCCTGATCCTCGGGACTTAAGCCCCCACTGATCCGAACCCTCTACACCTGCCCTGCGCTGGTGAAGACCTCCATCTCCACCACTTCCACAGCCGGCTCCATCCGCGACCGCTCCCAGCCGGCCCTCGCCTCTTCCTCCTGCCCGAACTCTTCCTCCCCTCCTGCTTCCTCGACCTCCATCGCCTCCTCCAGGCTCTCCTACTGTTGTTGCTCGACCTCTGTGCCCCTCAGGGCCTCCCTCTCATCCCCTTCTCCTACTCGCTCTACCTCTACCTCCATCATCTCATCCAGGCTCTCCTCCTGTTGTTGCTCGACTTCCACGCCCCTCTGGGCCTCACTCTCAACCCCTTCTCCTACTCCTTTCACATGTCGATCCTCTTGCGGCCCTGACTCTCTGTTCCTGTGGACCTCCTGCACACCTCCTCCCCTTCGTTCCTCCACAATCTCCTCCCTTGCCTGCTCCAGGCTCGCCTCCTCCTCTCTGACAACCTCTTCCTGCTCCGCCATCTCCCTCTCCAGCTTTTCCGCCTCTCTCATCCATGACATGGTGTTGATCGCCGTCACATAGTATTGCCTCGCCACCTTTGGGTCCCCCCTAATCCTAACATGCACCCCTCCGTTATTGAATTTGAGGCATTGATGAAACGAGGAGGGTACGCAGCGAAAGACGCTGATGAGGGGTTGCCCAAAGATGGAGTTTTAACTGCTCGGGGCGTCTACGATCACGAACCTACAGTTCCGTGACACGCCCCCCCCCCCCCCAACTTCACGTGCAGCCCTACTCCTCCCTCTACCTCCTTCCTTTCTCCTGAAAACCCAAATAGCGGTCCATCCGAAGCAAAGACCCTCTTGCCCTCGACCTTCATCTCGTCGAAGGCCTTCTTGAAGATCACATTCACGGAGCTCTCATTGTCCACCAGTATCCTGGAGACCGTGAAGTTCTCTACCATCGTCTAGATCACCAGGGCGTCACAGAACGAATCCTCGTAGTCTGGCATGTCTGCTGATGAGAAGGTGATTTTTTCTTTCGGAGGGGGAGCCAAGGAGTTCGAGGCGACACCCCTTCGGAACATGGTCTTAAGGTTCCCCTTGCGAGTTGCCTCAATCCCAACTCCTCTGTGGATCACCCCGATACCTCCCCGGGTCCCCACATTTGCCCGGTCCTCGCACCTGTCTTCCCCCTCTCCCTGCTGCACCTCCACGATCCTTATTGGGGGATCCTACCTCCCTAGCCCCTAGCTTCTCTCATCTCCAAGAACTCTGGGCAGGTGGCCGTCGCGTGACCTTCCTCCTGGTGGAAGTTACAGAAAAGCAACGCCACCCTGCCCCCCTCTTCCCTCTCCACCTGCTTTTCTTCCGGCCCCTCCTCGAACTCCTCTTCTTCCTCCTCTACATCGGTCGACCTCCATTGCCTCCTGCTGCCGCAGGAAGTGACCCCTCGGCCCCTGCCTCCACGCCGATTGATCAAACCTCCTCGGCTCCCGGAAATTGTCTCTCCCCTGAAATCCTCCTCCCTCGCCCTGGGGGCGACCCTCCTGAGGCCTCCAACCCAACCAGTTGTTTGGCTCCCTGGCGCCCCCATCCATGATGCTGCCCTTGCCCTCTGGGCTCCTCCCTCCTTCTCTCTTCTCTCTACTCCCTCTGTTCCCTCTGCTCCCTCTGCTCCCCCTGCTCCCTCTACTCCCTCTGTCTTCTTGCTGCTGGTTCCTTCACATCGTCCTCCTCCAACCGGGCCAGCTTCCTGGCAAAAGTCGGATTGGCTCTTTCAAAATCTATCTCTTTCGCCGCCCTCTCCATGAGATCCTCAAAAGAGAGGGGGGACACTCTCTTCATCTCCATGCTAAAGAATCTTGGTCTCAGCCCTAGGATGAAGGCGAGCATCAGCGCGTACCTTGGGACCTCCTGGACTAGGAGGATCTCTTCCTGAAACCGGTCAACATAATGACCTAGCGTCTCATCCTACTTCTGCCTCACCGCAAACAAGCACTTCCCCTCCTTCTTCCGCTTCTTAGACGTCGAGAACCTCAACAGGAATCCTCAACGTAGGTCCTCAAAACTGTAGATTGAGCTCGCCGGCAATTGGTGGAACCACTCCCGTGCCTTCTCCTTCAACGTGAAGAAGAACAGCTGGCACTTGAAAGCATCTGACATCTGCCTTATCGAGACAACATCCTCAAACCACTGTACGTGTTGTACAGGGTCATCTTTCCCCGTGTAGTAGGACATATCAGGCTCCCGGAACCACTCTGGCACCGGAGCTAAGATAATGGGCTCGTTGAATGGGCTCTCGCCACCTTCCTGCTGAGTGGGCACGTCTCATGGCCTCGGTTGGCTCGCCCAATCAGTGAGACCATGCCTAGGGAAGAGCTCTTGCACGGCCTCCTCCCTCTCGCCAACCTCCGCTGGGACCTCCTTCCCGGGACGCTGGCCTGGGAAGAGCTCGCGCGCGGCTACGTCCCTCTAACCAACCTCCGTCGGGACCTCCTTCCCGGGGCGCTGCCCAGGGGCGTTCTCGCCCAAGAGCAGGACCACCTCCACCGGAACTTGAGTCGTCGCCCACTCTCTCTTTGCCGAGAAGGCCAAGCTGATGGTCTGCAAGACCTCTTGCCTGAAGTCCTCCAGCATCTTCCTCGTTGCCTCCTCTCCCCGGGTGGGGGAACCTCCTGAGCCAGACCCTTCTCCTTTACCTCCAGCCATGGGACCAAACTCAAGGCTTTCTTGTATTAGCTACCTTCCACGCTCACCGCACCAGAACTGTTGAAGCCAAAACTTGACCTCAACGAGAGTTCGAAAATAGGGGCACAACCAACACTTACTTCTCCCAAGCTCGGACCTCTGACCGATTGAGAAAGACCAAGAACCGACCCAAAGCCTCAATAGGGAGGTCCCGCCTCCTACCCGGAAGATCTCTGAGAGTTTCCCCTCCAAAACCAAAAGCTGTGCTTGGAGCTCCTCAAAAAGAACTGAAAAATCTCTCTTGAAAGTATAAAAAGCTTGCTTTCTGAGGAATCCTCATGGGTCTATTTATAGGCCTCTGAGTTTGAACTGCCAATAACCAAACTGAACCGACATGAAATTACCAAAATACCCTTAGTCAGGCCTGCCAATAGCCAAACCTCGCTGTTCTGAAGGGTTATAAGCAGACCACCGAGGGCAAAAGCGTAAAATCACCTGGGGCCAACAAGGTGAACCATCTTCCAACTGAACCGACCCTGACCCACCACTGAACCGGAGTCAGGCCCCCTGCCGAACCGGCGCTCGGCGAGACCACCGTCTTGTGGGAGAGAGCTCCCTCCCCTGGGCTCGTCTCACCCAGCGGGTTGGCTCTCGCCTTGCGAATGGTCTCCCCTCGGGGACCGTCTCGCCTAGGATGGCTCTTGCCTGAGCCACTGGGCCCCTCTCGCCTAGTAAGCCAATCTTGAGCTGGCGAGTGGCCCTCTCGCCTAGCGCAGCTCTTCGCCTTGGACCGGCGAGTGGCCCTTTCCCTGGGACCAACTCGCCCAGCGAGCAGGCTCTATCGAAGAGACCATCTCGCCTTCCCGTCCCCTTGCGCTCGAGCCTGAATAGCTCTTGCGAGCCCGAGGTTGTACACTGATGATGCACACTCTTCAGAGTATGTGATGGTTGATTCTGTAGCCAAAGAACAAGAAAGGACAGAGCAACACAATATCTGTGATGAAGGAACTTCCACTAGTGTTGATGAAATGTCATCTTCTTTTCTAGCCCAAATGAGAGGTCTATTGTATGACCAGAGATGACAATTGGAACACTTTGTTGATGACTCCATCAAAGAACTGAGGAAAGACTTAACCACAAAGATCAAGTCAATTAGACTTGAAATAAACATGTTGTAGGCCAAAACAGTGGAATTTTTTATGAGAGTAGCTCCTGTAGTTAACTTGCACAGAGAGCAAGTTGACTGAAATCAATAATATTTAGAATGAGATGATAGAAAATCAGAATATCATTTCCAGCAACATGAAAGTAGTACACCAAGCACAAACATCTCTAATGTTAGAGCACAGGACTATTCTGGAAAGAAGGATGGATGTTTGCACCCAAGTCTTGGATGATCACATGCTCCAGCTAAAGAACCATGTAACTAAGGGTGTTAATTACGTAGATGTGCAGTTAGATAAGACCAGCACCTCCCAGACTAAAGATATTTCTACATAAGTCAAAAAGGGGAAGAGTAAAATGATTAGAGCCAACATTGAAAATGCAGTATGGGTTACAAATGTGATCAGAGGATCATTTGACATGGACCAAATTACATATGACAATATACCTACTGTTCCTGAACATGCATAAGGAGCACTGCATGATGGATTGTTGGGCTAATACATGATGATCAAAATACAGAATAGTATGGCAATCAAGATGGTGCTCAATATGATCAAGTCGTGCACATTGGGCCGAACCTTCAACATCAGCTGAATTTCCTTCATTCAGCCCCACTGCTGACCAAATAATAAGAGCTAGATGATAAAATGTTGTTGATGAAGAGGAAGAAGTGAGGCTGAGTAAGAAGAGGTACATAAAAGAAATGTAAACCAGGACAGATTTTGAACAATGGATTCCTCAATCTAGGACTATCATACTATCTGCCTGAGAACAAATCATGAATAAGAACACTGAAAGGGGAAAGCTGTATAGCTCCCTAGAGTGGGCCAAGCTTGAGAAGAATGAGGAAGATAGAAGAAAGTTCAGAAGGGACAAAAGGGCAGGTACATTGCAACCAGATGCTGTGGAGCCTGTTGGAACCCTAGTTCTGATTTGTGCAAAGATCACTATTAGGATGATTAGATTGACCCAAAATGTATAGTCATGGTTCATAGGATTATTTCCAGGTTTGCTCATTCAGAAAAATTCTAGAGAAGTTCAGATTTGAAGTTCAGAAAATTGCTGGAAGAAATTCTCCGAACTCAGTTCAACGATCTCTTAGTTGAGATCAACGAACTCTGAGCTCAGTTCAAAGAAAGCTGTAAAACTCAGTTCAACGATTATATAGTTCAAATTCTCTAAACTCAGTTCAATCGATCTCTTTGAGCTGAAATCAACGATCTTCGAGCTGAGATCAACGATCTCCGAGCTCAGTTTGAAGAAAGCTGTAAAATTCAGTTTGACGATTTCCTGTGCAATTTTTCAGACAGATTTATTTACAGCTGGCAGAATTTATTAAGGCTTAACTGCAGGCATTTATAGCTCTCAGATTTAATGCTATATATTCGTATCGAATATAGCCGTTTGAATGACAACATTAAATATGGCTTATTACAGAGATTAAATGTCAATTTATTTCTCAAGGCAAATTCCATTCTTGGGAATTGATTCGGCCATTCCATAGACAGAAAGAATTCAAATGTTTGAATTCTCCAGGCAATAAATATATAGATAATTATATCTCACAGAGGACAGGAGAGAGAAAAATTAAGAAGACTTTTTCTCAAAGAAGAAGAACTCTCGGCAAAAAGCATCTTCCTGAACAACTCTTCATCTTCTTCATCTGCTCCAAGCTTTCAAGGGACAACCATTCAATATAATTCCAGAAAGCTACTGAAGATCTTCTTCAGCCTGAAGGCCTATACCCTGAAGCAAAGTTTCCTTTCCTGAACTATTCTAAATCTCAGGGGGAGCTTTGACAACATCAAAGTCCACTAGTCTTCTCTCAGATTATTGACAGGGAAGAACAACATCTTCATTTCCATTTCTTGTGTAAAAGTGTCTTAACTCCCTTCAAAAGTTAGTCTTTGGTTATCAAGTCTCCTAATCAAAAGACTTGGTTTGGATTTTTGGGCACCTGATCAAAAGCTCAAAGGGTTGTTATATCTCTCTTAGAAAATAGATATTTTGGTGGCAGAGAACCTGATCAAAAACCTGTAGTGGATTTCTACCAGGGTCGTAGAAGAGTGGATGTACCCAATTTTGGGGAACCACTATAGTCCTTGTGTCATCTGGATTGCTTGCTTTGCCTATTTATTTTATGTGATGTGATTTCTTTTCTCCTTATATATATTCGTTGAGTGATAATCGTTCACTCAACGCCTGGTATTGCAGAATTCTACCAAGGTAGTTTTGGCATTGAGTGACAAGACTTCACTCAACGCATGTGCAGAATTGTCTGAAAATGACTAAGTCTACATATGATTAGTCTTGATGACATCAACAGAATTTCAAATGTTACGGGAACTGAATAGTAGACGACAAATGGCGTCGCTTGCCTATTGTACATCATTTAATACAAAAGTAGATTTGCAGCTTCCAACTCTAGGTGGTCCCACTGCTAAAAGAGCCGTTGGACATCAGGATAGAAAAAGGAAAAATCAAGGAAGAAGAAATCAACTTTTTAGGAAATAGAGCTGTTAAACTTCATCTTCCTCCTCTCAACCAAGTTGCAGAGCTTGAAGAAGTTGTTCATTCTATTGATCTGAAAGTTCAAGAAAGTTAGCTGTTGACTTACACATCTTCAACAACAAGTTTAGAGAGCTTTCTCTCTTTGAGGTAGAAGAAGAAGCAAAGGAAACCCTAGCAGTAGTGACTTAACAGCTCAAGCAAAACAATCTTGAAGATCCATTCTTAGAGTTGTGAAGAAGATAGGACTGAATCATTTCAGTTCAGGAAAAGGCAGACTCAGAGATTGTTTCTCTGAAGTCATTCATCAACACCAACCAACCTTTAATTTATAGGATCTTTACTTATCTGAGTGTAAGCCTGATCTATAAAGGCTGAGGTGGGATCTTTCTGTAGATCTGAGTTGTAGGGCCTTTGTGCCTGAGTTGTAGGATTGTAGTTGGGAATCTGAGATGTAGGATCCTTATGTGGATTCGATGTAGGGACTGTGTGCCTGAGATATAGGAGATTTATTCTCTGAGGTAGGATATCTGATAGTAGGTCTAACCTTCCTAGCCTGAGGGTGGGACTTTGGATAAAGTCTGAGGTAGGTAGTCTGGAGTAGATTACTGAGTTGTAGGAGATTATATCTCTGAGTGTAGGGCATTGGGCCTAAGGTAGGACATAGAGGAGTTTGAGATATCCTAAGGGATTTGTGTTGTAAGCTCATTGAGCCGAGTTTGGAGAAGTTGACCTTGTCTAACAAACTGTTAAAAATGTGAGAGAGACAGTGGATGTACTCATACTCTGGAGAATCACTATAAACAACTGTGTGTTGATTGTGTGTTCTTGAAAGCAAACCTAAACTAACTCACAACTCACCAAAGAAAAAAGAAATTATATCAAAAATCAGAAAAATCTATTCACCCCCGCTCTAGGTGTTTAGCTACTCTTGAAACTAAAGACTTTCATGCGTGGAGAGCCAAACTTGGAAGAGTGCGAGAAAGTCAATCTATGTCGACCTGATCGTCAAATTTGACTAGTAGACTTCTATTAGAACTATTTGTGTTATCTGATCCAATTGACTAGATCGTCTAGCCATTCAAATAGAAGAATTCAAATAGAAGAATTTGTCTAGACTTTTTCATTATAGAATAGATAGATTTCGACTGGACGTCTAGCAGATCGACCAGATGGTCTGGCCAATCAACTAGAAGAATTTGTCTGGACTGTTTCAATATAGACTAGAAGGATTTGACGGGAGGATCTAATCACTCAACAGTAAATCTAGCCGATTCGACTAGAAATCTAGCCGACATATCTAAAGATAATTTTTTTTCTGATTTTAAATACTGAACCGGTTCACCTATTCCTAGGGAAATGGAAAGTTCTACTGCAGGGAGGTACTGCTATCGTCAGGCGATAGCCTTATGGAAGGTCAATTTTTGGAAAAATTAAGAACCAAAAATATTTGTTTCTAAAGATCAAAAGTTTCCTAATTTGTAAAAAGAAATTTTTCTAAAATGGAGGTTGTCAAAGCTAGAGATTGCCATAAAAAGAAAATTTCTACCTAAAGTATCTATCGCTAGGCGGTACCGCTACCGCAGATAGTAGCTCCCGAACCTATAAAATGAGCGGCTCCTCTCCTTCTATTAGGATCGATTCCTCTTCCATCAAAACCACAACTAAGAATATCACAAGAGAGACTCATCTCCATACCATCAAGAGAAATTCCTTGGTCAAACACAAAGATCTAAAAGAGTTCTTGAAGGGGAAGTGCTACCACGCTTGTTGCGGACTAACTCGGCGTCCCGGTCGGGCCGGAATAAACTGGACCGCCTTAGCTCTCTGGACGGTCAAGCGTGCATACAGTCAATGAAAATAGAGAGTTGACACAAGAAGTTTTAATGTGGAAAAATTCCTCAACTGGGTAAAAAACCACGTGACCGGATCTGTGTCGGTCAAAGTCCACTATCAGGTTGCGGTTACAATATGCTTAGAGAATCGAGGGCGACAGACTGCTTCTCGTTACAACTTTGGTGGTGAGATAGAATTCCTGACTCGCAACGGGCAACAGGTTGCGCCAAGAAAGTGTCTGATGCTGCTTGGTGACTGATGTGTTTGAGTGCTGGTGGTGGTCGTCTTCTCCCATTCTCTGCGCACTTGGGACTTGGGCGTTCCTCTGGCTCGTGGGCGACTTGAAGATGACCTGAGGGAGGAGTTCGACAGAGCTCTGGTCTGAGGAAGAAGAAGACTCCGGGAGCAAAAATGTGAAAATATGAGGAGGCATGAGGCTCCTTTTATAGCCTCCAAGAGATGGTCATGGTGGGTTTCCCACTAACCTGGAGGTTAGTGGGTGGTTACCCGCGGATCGGATGATGATGGAGGTCCGTAGTGATCGGACGGCGGCGGCCTGCAAGCGGCGGAGGCCGACGGCGGCGGCGGTCGGTAGTGGCCGGCGGTTGGCGGCGGTGGCGGTAGTTGTTGAATGGGAAGCTCCCATGATTTCTCCTATTGTGGTGGAGATCATGGGTAGTGGGTTGTCCGGTCAAACCCATGATCTCCACAATAGGAGAAATAATGGGGGAAGTGGTTAAATGCACCCCCAAGCCTATAAATGAGGCTTCATCACCATCAACGCTTATTCAACACAAAGGTCGAACGCACCAAGAATGCCAACATCGACATCACCTTCATATTCACCTTCAGTATTCCCTGGGAATTTTCTCATGCTTATTTTATTATCTTGTAATCTTTTTATTTTATCTTGATTGGAGAAATCATTCGAGGAGAACGTCAGATTTCGAGAAGGATTCCGTGGGAAATTCGTCGTAGGTAGGGGCGACTAAGTCTTGCGGGACTTGGGGGAAAAATCATATGGATGCAGACGTCGGTTTCCTGGGAGGATTCCATGAATTCGTCTCGTGTGTGTTGACAACTAGATCGTGGGTAGGTCTAGGAGCGGTTCAAGGCCTTATTTGGGAAAGAATGGGCTAAAACCAACCGATCTTTAAGAATAAGGATTGGTATAGAAAAGGAAAAAGAAATTTTCAAATTTCATCTCGTTTTCTAGCGTCATAGAAATCAAACATTGTGTAATCAATTTATTATGAAATAAAATTATTGTTCTATTATCTTGGATTTCATTTTTTATTTTAAAATGTTGTGAATAATATTTTCTCCAACAAAATATCAACGCAAAGTATATTGCAGATTATTTTTAAAATAAACGCATATATTTCACTTACTGTTACTAGCGTCAGGCGGTAGTGCTATCATTGCGGTAGTGAAGAAACATTGAAATCTGATCGTCTTTAAAAGTAATCTTTAATATAATATCTTCTGAGATATTAAAATTTATATTTTCTGATAAAATATTTCGAAACTTTTTTGAGTTACTCTGATATTTTAATTAAGATTTAAATTTCTGAAAATCTCTTATTCACCCCCCCTCTTTAAGGGCGCTTAAAAATCCAACACTTCGAACACTTTACCGATGTGGTATATGTACTAGGTGGTAGCCATTGCATATTTCGAGTTATTTCCAAAGAACTGTATAGAGGTGAAGATTGGATTCAAGTAAAGACATACACCTAGAACTTGAAAATCATAAAAGCTTATATGATTTGGTATTCAGAATAACAAGACAATAAAGAGTTAGACTCTCGATTGCATAACCTCCCCCGCCCGGGTTGAAAATTGGAAGTCATTACCCAATATGGGTCGTCTAATTACATCTTTCTACAATGTTGTCGGTGTAGAACTTTCAAAAGTTCAGTGTTTTACATTTCTCTCAATAGCATTCTATGCCGCCGATAGAGCCTAAACTTATTCTATCGGATTACACTTCCACTGGAAACCAAAAATATTAGTTCAATTATCAGAAGTGAAACCAAAAATATTAGTTCAATTATCGGTTTGGAGGATTTTTGATCAAGATGAATAATTATTACATTCTTTTTTCCATTTCTATATTACATATTTACTTGAAACTTTATACCATTTACTTGTGTTTTTGTAGGAATGTGAAGGTGGTGGGCAATAACAAAGACAATATTAAAGACAATTTTTCTAATATTTTGCTTTTTGGCCAACAATCAAGCTGTAGTTTTGTGATTTCTATTTTTTTAATGAAAGAATCAAGTGCAATGTCTTTATCAATTTTGAGGTGCAATTAACAATTAGCAGTGCGTTAATTAATTCTTAAAAAATTGCAGTGCCTCTAACAAAAGAATGGGACTAGCAAAAACTATGGTGCCTGTAAGAATTCTCTTTTATGGGTGTTGTTATAGCAAACCTCATATAAATTCTAGCAAACAATTACTACTAGCAAATCATCAAATTTGAAAGATGATTATTTGAAAACCAGTTGACTACTAGCAAACCATCAAAAAAATTATATTCGCACTCTTTTCATTTCTATTCAGACTCTTCTCATTCTATTCGCAGTCCAAAAAGTTGCAAAAATCTTCTCCATCTCTACATCCCTATATGCATACAAAGATGAAACGATTCGACATTTGCTTCGCCACAATTCTCACCATCGTGTTGTGTTCATAAATATAGTATATATCTATGTTCATAAGAAATCAATATAAATAAATGAACAAATTGCATAAATTAGACACAAGACTTACATAAACAAGAGCCTTAGATCATAATTTACAAATAAATTTTTTTAAGAAGACTCAAACTCTCAGAATCAGAATATAATAACAACCCTCCAAGGCGAACATACACAGAGAAATCTAAGCCCCTCTACAACATATCTGTATATATGAAGGATCGAGGTGCTGAACCCTAAGCACAAATAAGATTAAAGATAATCTGGAGCGTTGAGTGGAGCTCCGGAGAGTGCAGATCTGGCAAGGTAGAACTCCGGCGAGTGCAGATGTGGTGAGGAAGCTCTGGTGTGCGCAGATCTGCAGAGGAAGAGCTCTGAAGAGCGCATATCTCGCATGGAAGAGCTCTGAAGAGCGCATATCTCGCATGGAAGAGCTACGACAAGTGCATCTTTGGCGAGAAAGTGCTTTGACAAGTTTTTTGTCGTGGAACTCCTTTAACGTGAATAGTGTTGAGGCAAGTACAGTCAAGAAGAGAGGTAGATTTGACTGGAAAATGCTGCAAGAGAAGGGAGGAGCGGAAGGGAAGGAGGCAATTAGAGGGAGAAAATGAAAATTGACACATATAGTTTGGTTTGCTAGTAGTATTTTTGTAGAAGTGAAAAAATAAAAAAATTTGTTGAACTAATTTTTTTTTTATTTACTAAAAATCAAATAAGATTTGCTAATAACAACACCCTTTATTATTGTGTGTACTTAAAGGAGGTTTGTTATTAACAATTATCTACTTTTTTTAATAATAATTTGTGTCACCCCTCTATAGTTTTTCACATTATCAATACATGATTTTTTACATTAAAATATTTATAATGAACAGTCATCTTATCTCATATCAAATTTGGCTTAGCAACTAAAATTTGGCTTAGAAACTAAAGTTTGCCTCATTTAACATGGAGATGGTCATACGCAAATCATGTTGGACTATTAGCAAATCTTGAATATTAATAAACCTTCATTCTTGCCATAACAAAATTAAAAAAAATCAAGTAACTACAAAAAAAATAAGACTCATCCAAATGGAATTTTTTGACCATTTTTTCACCAAAATATTACCAAACTACCAAATAATACCAAACTACAAAATATTAAGGAACTTCTTCACCAACTTAATTCAAAAAATTTCAAACTCTCCGATTTGTAGCTGCCTTTCTGTTTGTTGAACCTGGGGAATTGAGCTAGAGCATTCCTTGACCAAACCCGGGGCAGAGGAGCCGCCTTGACGAAACCTGGAGTTGAGATCTGAGACATAGTAACACTGCTGGGGGATTACCTGGCTTTGCATTCACTTCCGGCAGAAGGCGAGCAAAAGAAGCGACCCCGCAAGCATTCATTAACGCGTCAACGGAGCCCAGAAAGAATGGGACAGCAACATGACTTAGGCTCTATTTGGTTGAGCTGTTGCTGATGGTAATCTGCTAATGGTAAGCTGCTGATAGAAAAAATGCTGATTCTGAAAATGAAGTTTTGTTAAAAAATTGTTTGGGTGAAATGAAGTTTGCAAAACAGAGTTTTCAAAAAGTTGTTTGGGAACAAAATAGAATTTTGAGTGAATTTTTTCTCCACAAATTTTAACATATAAAAATCTTATATTCTCAAGAAGTTACAAATTATCAAACATCACTTAGCACTGATGGGTATTCGAATAGCTTTTAACATCACTAATGTGTATTCTTATTAGTGATAGGTATTCATCAGTAATAAACAATGGAGTATTATCACTTTGGGCAACCAAAAGTGATAAAACAATTACATTACTTTGGGCAAACCCAGCTGAGCATTTTCACAAACATCCTGCATTCGACAGGCCACTCCAGAACCTGCACTTCCATCCTCCACATCCAGGGAGCCCCCGATCACCCTCAACGCAACGTCACACCCCCAGAAATAATAACATCACAACCATCCAGACTCTCACAGAGATCGTGCAAGGTACCTGCCGTCGCCGGAGTTCCATTATTAACTCCAATGCCAGCTTGCAGTGACTCCAGTTGTTTTGAGGCTGCATCACCCAGGAAGCCCTCTGCAAGGGACGAGTCGTACCGCCGCTGCCATGTTCAGGTCGAGCCGATGCAAGGTCATCATCGCCAACAATAGCCACACCATCTCCATAGAGCTCTTCGCAGAAAACACAGGACCCCGCCTCCTAGCTCCGTCTCCGCCTTCGCATAGCAGGCGAGAAGGTATCAACTTGGAAAAAGAAGATCGTCACCTAGAAGAAGAAGGATCGGAAATGAAGGATTGCAGGTCATCGTCAATGGGGGAAGCATGATCACGCTAAAGTTTTGGGAGAGAAGGATCGCGGGTTGCGGCTGAACAGGAAATAAAGATTGCGGTTGAACGGGAAATAAAATTGCGGATGGGTTTATACAGAAAACCGCGGAAATTAAAAAAAGTGGTTTTCAAAATAAGCCGCGCCAAACGCTGCTTATTCGCAGAACGATGGAGTGTTTCCACCGCACCACATGTAAAAAGCTCAACCAAACGCCACCTTAGGCTCTGTTTGGGAAGACTTATTTTCACTGGTCAAGCCGTTACGACCGCATGAGCCGGACATTAATTATGGTCCGGTTCATGCGGTCGTAACCCTTGACCGGTGAAAATAAGTCCCTCCAAACCGAGCCTTGAAAGGAAGTAGAATGACCGGTGAAAATAAGTTCCTCTTAACTGCTTGAGCATTCCTCACATTATTGCAAGAAGGAGAAGCAGATCTCATTGAGGCATTTCCCCAAACACTTGAGGTGCTGCTTGGAGAGCTGGCAGCTTTTTCCATAGTATTCCCATTTGATTGCTGGAAGAAGCATCACGAGCAGATTTGAAGAACTTGCAGAACTGGGGTCGTCCTTAGAACCATCTCCATTGGAGCAAACTCATACTTAGGGCGAAAACCGAGCAAGAAGAATAAAAAACATAGACAAAATCGAAAAAAAAACCACCTACCTCCGGGAATGGTCGAGTTCCGACCACCTACAGCAAACGCCGGTGAAAAACGCGGAAGAAGGGGCTTTGCGGCTCTCGGATTCTCCTCTTCCAAGCGGAACTCAGCAAAAAAAAACGCAAAACCTAAGAGCATCTCCAATGACACTCCATTTTCCCAATTTCTCCATTTATGCCGGCTAAAAATGGAGGAGTTCACTCTCCCCCTCTAAATTTAGAGTCCGTGGGAGAGAAAATAGAGGGCCGGTCAAGGTTTTGAAAATTGGACCGGACATTGAACCGGTGGAGGGAGAGCTTCAAGGTTGAACCGGTCCAACCAGTTTAACCGGAGTCGAACCGTTATATATATATATATATATATATATATATATATATATATATATATATATATATATATATATATATATATATATATATATATATATATATATATATATATATATAAGGAAAAAAATTAATTAACTCAACATTAAAATTTGCATATAAAATGTTATTTTTTATAACTATACTGTGATACCAATGAAAATGATGTATCCATTATCACTATGTTAGTATACTTTTAAGGCTCTGTTTAGCGTAATGATTTTCCTCTATTGAGTTTGGACAAAAACACCACCATAATAAAATGGATGTTTGACACGACAATAGTTAAGACCACAATAAAAATAAAGAAAAAAAACTAGTTTTGATTTTTGAACATAAAAGTAGATGAAGTTTCTTAGATAAAATCGGGTGATAAAGAACGACATTTCATAACTACCGTGTTTATGACCGTTGACATCGTGCTGAAGGGAGCCTAGATACATCATAAAGTTTAATTTTTTAAAGATAATTTAATAAGTTATTATAATAATATATCTAAGAAATATTTAATTTATATTTATATAATTATATATATATATTTATTTTATAGATACATTAACATTTATATTCATATATTATAATACATGATAAAACAGCAAGATTCAAATGGCTGCAGTGGTCAGCTTCTCTCTTGAAATAGAGGATGTCTTGGGTTTGAAACCCCACAGATATGAATATCCCTTATTTAATTTTTTGCGCTTGGCGCGCCCGGTTACGCGAAACCCGCCCGGTTCCCCGGCCCGTCGGTCCGCCGGTCCGCCCGCCCGGTTCTGCGGTTCCCAAGCGGTCCACAGATGGAGGTGGTTTCTTACCTGGACCGGACCGAGTGTGTGTCCGGTCCGCGGTTCAACCGGTCGGACCGGCCGGTCCGGTCCGGTTTTCAAAAGCTTGGGGCCGATTTTGTATTTTTTTTATTTTATATTTTTAAAATTTTTTAAATCAAGTATTTAAGAAACTATTATATAAAATTATATCTTTTATACATGTCAATATACTTTGTTGATTATGACATATAATATGCCAATAAATTTGTTTTTTCAAGACCTACAAAACGAGTCTAATATTGAATATTTTTTAATTATTATTTATTAGTCCAATAGCAAGAAAATACATATTACTGATTAAACGTGCGATAAATAAAAATACATTCAAGAGCATATACATAAAATTTTTAAAATTACATTGCTTCATTGTCATGTCGTTCCCATAAATATTCAATCAGTGCATCTCGAAATGCAAAATGTGCATCTCTGTCTTTGATCTTTCTATGCCGATTTAGGAACTGACGAAATCTCTCGGCTTCACTTGTATCCATCTCTTCAACATGCTGAGTGGGCGGCGGCGTAGAAATATCGACATATACATTCTCATCTCGCTCGTCTTCGACAATCATATTGTGCATTATAATACAAGCTGTCATGATATCATGTAACACGTGTTTATCCCAAAAACAACACGCCCCCTTAATAATTGCAAATCGTGATTGAAGAACTCCAAATGTCCGTTCTACATTTTTTTTGGCATGCTTCTTGCATCATTGCGAAGTGAAAGTAAGTGTAAGATCAACCCTTCACTCTAGAGGGGGGTGAATAGAGTGTTTTAAAATAATTCTGCAAATTTAAAAAATTACTTTAGCAGTGGAAGACTTAATTTACTTAGTGTAGAGTACTTAACAGAAAACAAAAAAAAACAAATATAAGAAGCAAATCCACAGCACACAGCAAATAATATAACAAGCAACCAGAAGACACAAGGAACTATAGTGGTTTCCCAAAACCTGGGTACATCCACTCTTCTACCACCCTTGGTAGGAATCCACTGCAGGATGAGTTGATCAGGTGTCCTGGGCACCAATGAGCTTTTGATCAGGTGCTCAAAAACCAAAGCAGATTTTTTGATCACGTTTCTTGCCACCACTGAGTTTTGATCAGGTCTCAGAAACCAAAACAAAACTTTTGAAGGGAGTTTAAAGAACCCTTTTACAAGAAAGAAAAAGAAAAGGAGTAGGTTGTCTTCTCTATCAACAATCAAAGAGAAGCACAAGTGGATGTTGATGTTGTCAAAGCTCCCCCTGAGATTAGCAATAGTTCAGGAATAGAAGCTTTGCAAGGGTGATAGGTCTTCAATGAAAAGAAAGCTCCAACAAAAGATGATTCTAGTAAGAAATGAAATGTGTGTTGTCTGGAGTATGAATGATGAAGACTTTAGAAAACTTTGAATCAGAATGAATCAGAAGGAATAGGAGCTTGTTCTCTGTTCAGTGTTATTAAACTTCTTCTCTTTTTCTTCTGTCTCTCTTTGTTTCTTCTTCACTGAATAATAATATGAAATCCAGTATTCAAATCTTCTAGATAGCCGTTAGAAAAATCATAAATGCTTTCCTAAAAATGTCAACTGTCTTTGGAGGAATAACCTAAATAACATTCCTTCTTTGTTTCCTTAAAACTTGCTCCAGATTTAATATAACGGCTAGAAATCTTTTTCAATAAATGCTCTGACTTGAAGCAATTTGAAATCCTTAACAAAATGACAGGATTCCAGAAATCGTCGATATCAAAAGATAATCGTCGATCTGAGCTCAACTATCGTTGAACTGAGCTCAGAGAGATTGGAACTGGGCTTAAATAGAAAGCGTCGATCTGAGCTTAGCGATCGTCGAACCGAGTTCGACGCCTCGTCGACCTGAGCTCAGAGATAGTTGAACTGGGTTTGACGCTTCGTCGATCTGAGCTCGACGACAAGTTGAACTCTAAAGCTGGGCTTCTCATCTGAACTAGGAGGTCTTTGGGAAAGATTCAAACCTAAGTCTTAAGCCTTAGACCTTAACTAGTTGACCTTTACTTTATACAACAAGGTACATGCAATAATTCTATAGACATAGTGATCCTGACCCAAATTAGTAATAGGGTGTTCTAACACGAAGTATTATTTTTTTTATCTTGTGATTGAGAAATAGTTTGAACTAGTGTTGATCATTTCAGATATATTTTGTCGGCTAAGTAATAACCAACGTCATAATTTTTCCCCAATATTGTGTAATGAATAGGGGGCGTAATACCTTGTATTAAGTTGGCAAATAAATTGGATGACTGCAAGACATTGATATCATTGTTAGAGCCCGGTAAGCAAAAATGTGCATGTCATATCCACAAGTCATACGTTGCTACTGCCTCGAGAATGATTGTTGGTCCACCATGGCGTCTTGAATATTGGTCTGCCTATACTATTGGGCAATTCTTCCATTGCCAATGCATACAATCTAAACTTCCCAACATTCCTAGAAACCCTCGTTCTTCACCTTTCTGTAATAATCGTGCTACATCATTTGCATTGGGATATCCCAAATATTCATCTTTGTACACTTGTACAATCGCCCTGCAAAATCTCTTCAATCAAGCATTGAATTCCTTCAATCATGTCAACATCAATTTCGGGGCCTTGTTTTTTTCTCAGCATTGGATTCCTTCTCCAAGTCAAACATTGGATTCCTTCTCCAAATAAAACATTGGATTCCTTCTCCAAATCGAACATTGGATTCCTTCAATCATGTCAACATCAATTCTGGGGCCTTGTTTTTTTCTCAGCATTGGATTCCTTCTCCAAGTCAATCATTGGATTCTTTCTCCAAAACAAGCATTGGATTCCTTTAATCATGTCAACATCAATTTTGAGGTCTATTTTTTTCCCCAGCATTGGATTCTTTCTCCAAAACAAGCATTGGATTCCTTCAATCATATCAACATCAATTCTGAGGTCTTATTTTTTTCCCCAGCATTGGATTCCTTCTCAATCCACGCCACACTTCTATAAATACCAATTATTCTTCCTCCCAATCAAGCACTCTAGTAAGCCATCAGTTTTCATCATGTCTGCCAACCGTGAGCTAGCATTCTCCTCTAAAGAAGATCAAGCATTATGTTATGCTTGGCTTGAAGTCTCAGAAGATCCAATTATGGGGAGTAATAAAAAATAGCACAAGTTGTGGGAAGAATCTCAACCATCTTTCACAAGACAAGACCTCCTGTGCATATGACAGAGAACCCCAAAATCTCTCGCATGTCGTTGGTCTTTTTTAGCAAGTAAGCCTAGTAAATTCCGAGGATGCATTCGACAAATTGAGCAACGAAACTCCAGAGGTGCATCTGAACTCGATATTGTAAGTATCTCTTTAAATTTTAAATATTAAATTCATTAATTAATATGTTATTAAAATAATTTATTTTATGTAGATCAATCAAGCAAAAATTCTATATAGCGACGATCCAAAAGAGAAAAGGGGCTTCTTATTTGACCATGTTTGGGCTATTTTGAAAAATACGAAGAAGTGGATAGATACGACTCGATCTACAAAAGGTATGAACTCTTAGAATAATGACATATCACAAAGTTTAAATTCTAACTCTCCCAGCCAACAGAGAAGTATAGACTTAAATACAAGTAGCAATGAAATTAATACTGGTAGTATTGGTGAAGAAGAATCTCCAATCTCAACTTCTATTAATCGACCCACTAGAAGAAAACAAGAAAAGGAGAGGAGGAGAAAATTGAGTGGTAAGAGTTATGATATTGAGGCTCACACTAAGAAAAATTAATAAATCTTAGAGGTTCTAAAGAGAGGGAAAAAAACAACGAGTGAATGATATGGCTTCTATCCAAGAGCTCATGAAGTTAAAAGCAGAAAATGAAAGGAGTGTTGAAACCAAAAACTGGCCTCTGTGGAGTTCGACCCTTGGGGAAGGGGTGACCTCACACCTACTACACTCGGGGGAACATCACGGACCAAAGACTTGGGAAACTAGGAACAGACCCTCGGCTCTAGCGTGGAGGTCCCACCACACACCCAGAAGGTCACAAGAATACTTCCCCTCCCTTGCAAATGAGAGTTGGGTACCTTGGAGAGTTCTCTCGACTCTACCAAGAAGAGAGCTAGGGAGGAGGAAGCCAAAAGCCAATGCCCCTCCAAAGGTACCCAAGGGGGTCTATTTATAGTTTTTCCAAGTCCTGAGTTTTAAATGTCCAAAATTCTCGTAGGAAAAAACATGGCGACAGGAGGTCCAAAGGGGGGAGGTGGAGGCTAAACCATGTTCCTCCCCTCACCCTCACCTCGGACATCCGAGGCGAGCTCGCACAAAGGGGTTGGGCACCCGGGCGAGCTCCAGGCCGCCGACCGAGCTCTCCCAAGAGGGCTGGGCGCCCAGACGAGCTCCAGGCCGCCGACCGAGCTCGCCCAAGAGGGAAGGGCGCCCGGGCAAGCTCCAGGCCGCCGACCGAGCTCACCCAAGGGGCAGGGCGCCCGGGCGAGCTCTAGGCCGCCGACCGAGCTCGCCCAAGAGGGCAGGGAGCCCGGGCAAGCTCCAAGCCGCCGGCCGAGCTCGCCCAAGAGGGCAGGGCACCCGGGCGAGCTCCAGGCCGCCGGCCGAGCTCGCCCAAGGGGCAGGGTTCCCGGGCGAGCTCTAGGCCGCCAGCCGAGCTCGCCCAAGAGGGAAGGGCGCCCGGGTGAGCTCCAGGCCGCCGGCCGAGCTCGCCTAAGAGGGCAGGGCGCCCGGGCGAGCTCCAGGCCGGCGGCCGAGCTCGCCCAAAATGGCTGGGGGGGGGGTCGGTCATCTTGCCATACTCACCAAGAAGGGGACGGGGGGAGATGCAGATTTTCCCTCCCCCTACTAGTATGTTCCCAAGGCCAAGCCAAAATTGGCCACAAAGAGTCCAAAATATCTAAAAAACTTAAAAACTTAAAACTGGTCCTGCGCCTGCCGAAGAGACCCTTCTCTGTGAATACGGGGTTGTACACATTCCCCGCTCTTTTCGAGGTTGGCACAAGCTCGGAAAGAAACATCCAACCTAACGTATTCGCTGAGTGCCCTACATGGAGCCGAAAATACTCGGTCTCTCCGAGGGGTCAACCTGTCATGCCAGCTAATGGGAGACTGGGTGACGAGATGGCCTCGGGATGAAAAACACTTAGCCTTCCAAGGGGTCAAGCTGTCATGCCAGCTAATGGAAGTCTGGGTGACGAGTTGATGGGATCTTGGGTCATGAAAGCTAGTGGGAGTCTGGTTAGCGGAATCATCCCGGCGCCAAGAGGACTTAGCCTCCACGAGAGATCAACCTGCCCTGCCAGCTAGTGGGAGCCTGGTCAGCGGAATCATCCCGGGGACAAAAGGACTTAGCCTCCACGAGAGATCAACCTGCCCTACCAGCTAGTGGGAGCCTGGTAAGAGGAACCATCCCGGAGCCAATAGGACTTTGCCTCCACGAGAGATCAACCTGCCCTGCCAACTAGTGGGAGCCTAGTCAGCAGAATCATCCCGGGGCCAAAAGGACTTAGACTCCACGAGAGATCAACTTGCCCTGCCAGCTAGTGGGAGTCTGGTCAGCGGAATCATCCAGGAGCCAAAAGGACTTAGCCTACATGAGAGATAAACCTGCCCTGCCACCTAGTGAGAGCCTGACAGCGAAATCATCCCGGAGCTAAAAGACTTAGCCTCCACGAGAGATCAACCTGCCCTGCCAGCTAGTGGGAGCCTGGTCAGCGGAATCATCCCGAAGCCAAAAGGACTTAGCCTCTATGAGAGATCAACCTGCCCTGCCAGCTAGTGGGAGTCTGGTCAGCGGAATCATCCCGGAGCCAAAAGGACTTAGCCTCCACGAGAGATCAACCTGTCCTGCCAGTTAGTGGGAGCCTGGTCAGCGGAATCATCCCGGGGCCAAAAGGACTTAGCCTCCACGAGAGATCAACCTGCCCTGCCAGCTAGTGGGAGCCTGGTCAGCGGAATCATCCCGGAGCCAAAAGGACTTAGCCTCCACGAGAGATCAACCTGCCCTGCCAGCTAGTGAGAGCCTGACAGCGGAATCATCCCGGAGCTAAAAGACTTAGCCTCCACAAGAGATCAACCTGCCCTGCCAGCTGGTGAGAGCCTGGCAGCGGAATCATCCCAGAGCTAAAAAAACTTTGCCTCCACGAGAGATCATCCTTCCCTGCCAGCTGGTGAGAGCCTGGCAGCGGAATCATCCCGGAGCTATAAGACTTAGCCTCCACGAGAGATCAACCTGCCCTGCCAGCTAGTGAGAGCCTGGCAATGGAATCATCCCGGAGCTAAAAGACTTAGCCTCCATGAGAGATAAACCTGCCCTGCCAGCTAGTGGGAGCCTGGTCAGCGGAATCATCCCGGAGCTAAAAGACTGAGCCTCCACGACAGATCAACCTGCCCTGCCAGCTAGTGGGAGCCTAGTCAGCGGAATCATCCTGGAGCTAAAAAGACTTAGCCTCCACGAGTGATCAACCTGTCATGCTAGCTAGTGGGAGTTTGGTCAGTGGAATCATCCCGGAGCCAAAAGGACTTAGCCTCCATGAGAGATCAACCTGCCCTGCCAGCTAGTAAGAGCCTGGCAGCATAATCATCCCGGAGCTAAAAGACTTAGCGTCCACGAGAGATCAACCTGCCCTGCCAGCTAGTGAGAGCCTGGCAGTGGAATCATCCCGGAGCTAAAAGACTTAGCCTCCACGAGAGATCAACCTGCCCTGCCAGCTAGTGGGAGCCTGGTCAGCGAAATCATCCCGGAGCTAAAAGGACTTAGCCTCCACGAGAGATCAACCTGCCCTGCCAGCTAGTGGGAGCCTGGTCAGCGGAATCATCCCGGAGCTAAAAGGACTTAGCCTCCACGAGAGATAAACCTGCCCTGCCAGCTAGTGAGAGCCTGACAGCGGAATCATCCCGGAGCTAAAAGACTTAGCCTCCACGAGAGATCAACCTGCCCTGCCAGCTAGTGAGAGCCTGACAGCGGAATCATCCCAGAGCTAAAAGACTTAGCCTCCACGAGAGATCAACCTGCCCTGCCAGCTAGTGGAAGCCTGGTCAGCGGAATCATCCCGGAGCTAAAAGACTTGGGGACGGGGCATGTAACCTGGACTCTGCCAAAATTCAACATCCTTAAAAGGGGAAACAAGTTGGATTACATGACCCTCCCGACTCTACCGGTCGGAGGTTGGACTCATTACAACATAAAGAAAAACAAGATACATGACTTTGTTGAGGCGAGGCTTCTTCAGGGGGTCCGGGCATGGTGGTCGCCATCAGGTTCTCGCCCACTGGACACCTCCATCCTACTCAGGCTCTCCATGATCTTCTCCATCTCCTCCGCCTTAGCCAACCAAGAGATGGTGTTGACTGTCGTGACGTAGTATTGCCTCGCCATCCTGGAGTCTCCCTTGATCCTGACCTGGATCCCATCTGAGTTGAACTTGAGGCACTGGTCGAAGGATGAGGGCACACACCTGAAGGTGCTGATGAGGGGCCTTCCGAAGATGGCATTGTAGCTGCTTGGAGCGTCAACAATGATGAACCTGCAGTTTCTTGAGGTCCCCCCTAACTTCACCTGGAGTCCAACTCCACCTTCCACCTCCTTTCTCTCCCCTGAGAATCCAAACAGAGGTCCATCCGACGCCACCACCCTCCTTGGCTCCACCTTCATCCCCTCGAACGCCTTCTTGAAAATGACGTTGACAGAGCTTCCGTTTTCAACCAAGATCCGGGAGACGGTGAAGCCTTCGATGGCTGCCTGGATGACCAGGGCATCGCAGAATGGGTCCTCATGCTCTGGCATGTCTTTTGACGAGAAGGTGATCCTTTCTTCTGTGGGAGGGGACTGGGATGTCGAGGCAACGCTCCGTCGGTACATCACATTGAGGCTCGCCTTCCGAGTGGCCTTGATCCCTACTCCACCGTGGATCACTGCTATTCCTCCTCAGTGTCCTACATCGACCCGATCCTCGCATACATCATCCCCTCCACCTCCTTGGGGCAGAGCTTCGATCCGCTCCGGCAGTTGCTGGACTGGAGCTCTCATCCTCCTCACTTCAAGGAACTCGGGGCAGGTAGCCGTAGCGTGACCCTCCACCTGGTGGAAGTCGCAGTATGGTAACTCTACTCTGCCTCCTCCTCTCCCCCTGCAGTTCCTCCTCTCCCTTCGGCCAATCGCCATTGCTTGCTGGGGTGGGGGCCGGAGCTGTCTTGGGCTTGCCTCTGGAAGTTTAACCTCCCTTGGCCCCCATGAAAGTTCCCCCCATCCTGGATGAGAGCTCTTCCTGGACCATGGGCAGGTCCTCCCTACTGCCTCCAGCCTGGCTCCAGACCCTCCTGTCTCTGGAACCCCTAGGCTCTCTTCTCCTCTCTCCGCCTTCCTTCCAGGTGTCTTGAGCCACCTTGCTCTTTTGACTCCACCTCCGTCAACTTTGCAAACTTCTTCACAAAGGCCGGGTTGGCTGCCTCCATGGCTATCTTCTCTGCCGCCATTTCCATCAGCTCCTCGAAGGAAAGGGGGGCCTTCCGAGTCAAGCTTATCTTGAAGAAACCTTCGCGCAACCCCACCGTGAATGCCATCTGGAGGGCAAACCCTGGCACCTCTTGGATGTCAAGGACCTCCTCCTGGAACCTGTCAACGTAGCGGGCTAACGTCTCCTCGGCCCCTTGCTTTATTAAGAAGAGAGACTCGGGACCTTTCTTCCTCTTCTTGGAGGTGGAGAAGCGAAGCTGAAAGCTCCAGCTCAAGTATTCGAACCCGAAGATAGACCTTGGAGGGAGTTGATGGAACCAGTCCCTTGCCTTCTCCTTCAACGTGATCGCAAAGAGGCGACACTTGAAAGCATCCGTCATCGGCCTGATGGAGACGACATCCTCGAACCACTGCAGGTGCTGGACGGGGTCATCCTTCCCGGTATAGTAAGCCATGTCTGGCTCTCTGAACCCCTCAGGAACGGGAGATGAGATGATCAGCTCGCTGAAGGGTGATCCTCTAAGGGGTGTTCTCGCCACCTCTACTCGCGCGACCAGCTCGCTTGGAGGGCTAGCACTCGCAGGGCTGGGGAACAGCTCCCGGACGGTGAGGTCTCGCTCGACCCCTTCTCCCATCCTTTCTTTCACAGGTCGCCTACCTGGTGCACTTCCTTCTACCCCTGTTGGGGTCACCTCGCCCGTGTCCCTGGGAGGCAGCTCGTCGAGACCACTCTGGATCAGCTCGCCGGGACCCTTGGGAGCCAGTCCCTGGGGGGTGGGGGTTGAGTTGTCAGCCCGAGGGGCAATGCTTCTTAGCATCTCCATGATTCTTGAGATGGAAGCCATGAATTCCTCCCTTCCTACGAAGGATCCGGGGTTGGGGAGCACGCTGAAGTCATCACCACCTCCCAGATCTCCAGCCATGACACTCACCCGAGATTTTCTGTGTTGGTCACTCTCCACGCTCACTGCACAAAAATGTTGAAACCAAAAACTGGCCTCTATGGAGTTCGACCCTTGGGGAAGGGATGACCTCACACCTACTACACTCGGGGGAACATCACGGACCAAAGACTTGGGAAACTAGGAACAGACCCTCGGCTCTAGCGTGAAGGTCCCACCACATACCTGGAAGGTCACAAGAACACTTCCCCTCCCTCACCAATAAGAGCTGGGTACCTATGAGAGTTCTCTCGACTCTACCAAGAAGAGAGCTAGGGAGGAGGAAGCCAAAAGCCAATGCCCCTCCAAAGGTACCCAAGGGGGTCTATTTATAGTTTTTCCAAGTCCTGAGTTTGAAATGTCCAAAATGCCTTTAGGAAAAAACATGGCGACAGGAGGTCCAAAGGGGGGAGGTGGAGGCTAAACCATGTTCCTCCCCTCACCCTCACCTCGGACATCCGAGGCGAGCTCGCCCAAAGGGGCTGGGCGCCCGGGCGAGCTCCAGGCCGCCGACCGAGCTCGCCCAAGAGGGCTGGGCGTCCGGGCGAGCTCCAGGCCGCCGGCCGAGCTCGCCCAAGAGGGCAGTGCGCCCGGGCGAGCTCCAGGCCGCCGGCCGAGCTCGCCCAAGGGGCAGGGCGCCCGGGCGAGCTCCAGGCCGCCGGGCGAGCTCCAGGCCGCCGGCCGAGCTCGTCCAAGAGGGCAGGGAGCCCGGCCGAGCTCCAGGCAGCTGGCCGAGCTCGCCCAAGAGGGCAGGGCGCCCGGGCAAGCTCCAGGCCGCCGGCCGAGCTCGCCCAAGGGGCAGGGTGCCCGGGCAAGCTCCAGGCCGCCGGCCGAGCTCGCCCAAGAAGGCAGGGCGCCCGGGCGAGCTCCAGGCCGCCGGCCGAGCTCGCCCAAAATGGCTGGGGGGGTCGGCCATCTTGCCATACTCACCAAGAAGGGGCCGGGGGGAGATGCAGATTTTCCCTCCCCCTACTAGTATGTTCCCAAGGACAAGCCAAAATTGGCCACCAAGAGTCCAAAATATCTAAAAAGCTTAAAAACTTAAAACTAGTCCTGCGCCTGCCGAAGGGACCCTACTCTGCGAATACAGGGTTGTACAAGGAGAAAACTAGAGTTTCGTGGTGCTAAACAAGATAACAATATCATGATGCTAGATTTTGATAACATCAAAGGGACTCCAGAGCGGGAGTACGTTCGAGCAAAAAACAAGCCATTTTGAATAAAAACATTATAAAACCATTATTTGGTCAATCTTCATCACTCGAAGGAACTAAATATGGAGGAGACATATATGGAGGCAGTGGTTATGGAGGAAGGCTATATGAAGGAGACCCATATGAAGGACCTCAATTTGGAGGGACACAATTTTGAAGACCTCAATTTGGAGGATCGCAATTTGGAGGACCTCATTTAGGAAGAGGTCAATACCAAGAAAGCCAGTACGGCGGAATCCAATTTGGAGGACCTCAGTTCAGAGGATACCAGCACGGAGGAAGCCAGTATGGAGGAAGTGATTATGGCATACCTGGGTATGGAGGAGAACAACACGAGGAAATTGCGCACGGAAGTCGTCGCAAACTACAACATGGGGAAAGCGCGCACGGAAGTCGTAGCGAACCAAGTGATGACCTTTCAGAATTTTAGTTTTAATTCCATATGTAATATTTTTTTTGAATTATGTAATGTTTATTTTATTTTAATTATGTAATCCTACCGTTTTAGTTATGGAATGGTTATTTTTATTTTGAATTATTTTAATGAATGTAATAAAAAAATAAAAAAAATAATACTTATTATAATACTAATTTATAAATATATATTATCATATATATACAAAATATATTTAAAAACATTACGTATATTATATATACATATATATATATATATACATAAATTAAATAAATACATATATATATATACATAAATTAAATAAATACATATATTATATATGTATATACATATAATAATACCATGTTCTCCATATTTGGAGAACATGATACAATGAGGATCTCTATGTTTAGAAATCTCCATTGGAGATGCTCTAAGTGGCGGCGGGCGTTTCTACAAGTGGAGATGTGGTTTGCTAAAAGCCTAGAAAACCGAACAAAAGAAAGCCCTAGTTTTTTTTAAAAAACCGGTTTTTTGGACTGCTAATAGCAAAAACCGGTTTGCTTATAACAATCCCCTTTAACATTCATCCTTACATGTTTAATTACTTGCATTTCAAATCAGATAATTCTATATGTACCTAAAGAATACCTAAATTTCACAAAAAGTGGGGCCCACATCCTATTTCTATAACAAAAACACCCGACTACAAATTAATTGAAGCCAAATAAATATCACAAAAAGTGGGGCCCACTTTTTATGGTTTTTCACTTTTTTGGTGAATTTTAGGTGTGTCTAGTTCTATCATTTCAAATCATGCCCTCCAAATCTTCCTGATTTGCTATAAATATAATTAGGGTTTCTTCAAAAGGGCAGGGAATCGGCCAAATGTGAATACACCGCCTTGTCACGACCTTGCATTCTTGAGGTTAACTTCTGGAGATTTCTAGAGAAATCTAGGATCTTGGAGGACATTCTTGTACATAGAGAATAGTCTAGAATATTCTTAAAAGTTGTAGATACTTAGATGATGGTAGAGTAGTCTAGACCCTTCCATTCTTTGGAGGGAAAACCATTTTGGGGACTATATAAGGGGAAGACCCCCCTCATTTGTAACTCACCAAGCAATTCAAGCAATAAAGCTCTCTTACTCATTATTACTCTCTTTCTCTCTCATTTTCGTCCCTAAGTACTCTCTTCTTATTCTTCCACGATCAAGTGTTGACGGAGGCTGACTTAGCTTGTTGCGAAGGGCGCAACAAGGAGCTAAGGCCGCACGCGACGTTGTCAAGGGGACAAGTCCGTGACTGTTGGTATCAGAGGGAGGTTAACTCAAGTTCGTGGTTCGTGCTAAGGAGAAGATGGCTTTGGAAGGGAACAACACTTCAAGCATCGTCGATGAGCGCGGTAGGGCGGTCGAGGAGAAAAGGGAGAGAAGGAAGAGGGGTCAAAGCAAAGGTCGTGAAGAGCCTAGAGATGAGCAAAATATGGTGGACATGGTAGAGTACGAGGCACTGCGGGATGCCTACCTTACTCTACAACGGAAAGTGGAGAGTATATGTAAGTATTTTGATACTTTTCATATGGAACAAGAGAAGATGCAAGTGGATATTGATCTTCTGAAGGAGCAAACGTTGGGCAAAGATGAATCCTTGCATAATGCCTTTGGCACAATCCTTAGTGACTTCGAAGAGCGCTTGACAAGTGTGGAAACAGAAATGGAAGACTTGCGCAAGCGAAGTCCTACCATTGGAGGGAACATTGGAGCTATGGTGAACAACTCAAGGCTGGACGTGCCAAAGCCTAAGAAGTTTGCGGGAAAATGGGATGCGTTGGAGGTAGAGAACTTCCTTTGGCACATGGAGAAATACTTGGAGGGATATGACATCATAGATGAAGCCTTGAAGGTACGTCATGCTAGCTATTATCTAGAAGACATTGCTTCGTTATGGTGGCGGAAAATACAAGCAGATATTGCCAAGGGACTATACCGGATCGACTCTTGGGAGGACTTCAAACAAGAGTTGAGAAGGAACTTCATCCCGGAAAATGTGAACGATAACAACTTACAGAAGCTCAGGGAGTTGAGGCAAAAGGGAACCATTGGAGACTAAGTCAAGGAGTTTACAGCACTATCGCTACAAGTCTTTGATGTTCCCGAACACATTCTCCTCTTTAACTTCATTGATGGACTACAAAATTTGGTCAAACAAGAAGTCAAGCGGAAGGACCCAAGGACCACAAGAGATGCGATTGCTATCGCCGAGTCCCTTATTGTAACGCCCCCGATTTTTTCTGCGATTATTTAATTCTCATTTGGCGTTACGATGACGCGTTTCCGTGGCTTGTGCCATTTGTGGAGTGTGGTTTAACTCCTTAGAACCGAGTTCCCTATTTTGTAGCCTGTTGGCAATATCTCCCTAGCAAGCCGAGTCGTTTTGGGTGACCCGGTGTGGCCTCTCGGGGGAATGTTTGTGTTTGGCTTTATTTGGGTATAACTCGAGTTCTGTTCGTCGAAAGTTAATTTTGACTTTGGCGTTGTGTTCGTAACGTGGATATTTAGCTACGGTGCGAATTTCGTCGAATTCCGAGGTGGTTCGGTTTTCGAGTCGTTTTGGGTGTGTTATTAGTAAAAATAAATTAGAAACCCTTTTAAATTAAGTGAACCGGCAGCTTAGGCAGCGGTTAGGGCCGAATAGGCGTGTCCTTTTATTATAAAATCCTTGTTAAGAAGTGGCGGACCCACTTCTCCTTCCTCCTTCCCGAGACCAGACCGAACCGTCGCCCCTCCTGTTCGCGGAAAACTGAGGAAAACCGTCGGCCTGCTTCCTCTTCGGACGGTGATTCCGGGCTTGTTCGTGGACGGATTTCGATTCCGAAAGCGGCGTTGTCTTGCTCTCGCTCAGATCTTCATTTTGACAGTAAGATATTTGATTTTCGTGGAGTTTTAGGAGACTTGGATTTCCGGTTCTTGTGGTTTTCCGCCATTAATGTACGGTTTGCTTGTTAGGTGCTTCTCCTTCTAGTGCAGAACGAAGAGGAGGGAAAGCCGACCAAGCTTCGCCGAAAATCGAGGCAAGTGGTATTCTTGCCCTTGCCATTGTTGTTCTTTTGAATTTTGGAATGTTTCCCGGTTAGCCCTAGGGTAGAAACCATGCTTATTCTCTTATTATCTTGCTAAGTTTTAGGGCTTAGATTCTCCTATGAGCCCCCTCCTTGGGCTGTTTGCTCCTTGTGCTAGTTGTATTCACCATTTAGACTCCAGATTTGTAGTTCTAGTTGGGTGCTTTTGCGGGTGGAGCCGAGAGAGAGAGTAAGGGAGGTTGTTGTGGTAGGGCTCTGGTTAGAACTAGTCTTGGTAGACTCTCGAGTTTTGGTGTTGAGTGTGGTGCACACACTCAAAGCCAAAAGCCGCCCGGACTTGGCGTTGAGTGTGGTGGACATACTCAAAGCCATAGATTGGTTTATTCTTTGCGGCTGAGTGGTGGGGTGATTGAGTGAAAATTTTCATCTAAGTCAAAATCGACGGGAATCACCAAGTGATTCCCGCCGGTTTCGACGTGTATCGTCAGTGATTCCCACCGATCGGCGAGAATCAACCTTGATTCCTGCCGATTCGGCGAGAATCATCCTTGATTCCCGCCGATTCGGCGAGAATCATTCTGGATTCCCGCCGGTCGTCGAGAATCGTCCTGGATTCCCGCCGATTCGGCGAGAATCGTCCTGCATTCCCGCCGATTCGGCGAGAATCAGTCGGCATTCCCGCTGACCTTCTCTTGTTGGCATTGGCTTAGGGTTCTCCTGCAGAAGTGAACTTTGGCGTAGAGTGAGTTGACCTCACTCAACGCCAAAGCTGTTTTGGCGTTGAGGGAGGTAGACTCACTCAACGCCGCTGTTAGGTTTTGTGGTTGTGCTGAAGGTGTTGAGGGAGTGGACCTCACTCAACGCCATGGCTGTTCTGGCGCTGATTGAGGCTAACTCACACAACGCCAAGGTCTGGTTAGGCACTGAGTGGATTCCACCCAACGCCGAGTCGTGTTGAGTAACTTCAACACTGTTTCTCTTTCCTTGATTTATGTTCCCGAGTGAGTTTCCTTGATTATATTTGTAGCTTCCTTGTCGGCCATGTTTTCTTTCCTAAAGGCCGAATCGTGGGATGTGGATAGTAGTGGTGGTTTGAAGCTCTTCATGGGGGAGGTGTTGTGTAATCTAGCTAAGGCCACCCTTATTCTTCTATCTTGCTCCAGGTACGGGCTGGGCAAGGGGGTGGAAGGTCCCTTGTGCTTTATCATATAGACCCCTGAGCTTATTGGCATAGAAATTGGTGGTTAGGGGACTGAGTTTGCCTCCAACCCGGATCCATGCTGTTGTTTTGCTACTACCATCTCCCACAACTTAGGGTGTTAGAAGTTTCTTCCTTGGTAGATTGCAGCACTTTGGGCTCTTGGTAGCCTAGTAGGCCCTGCAGGATGTTGTTCCTGAGCTGGGTTGATGTTGTTTCCTCGCACGTAGTGCATTTCTTGTCGTCCTATTTTGGACAGTTGTGACTCTTTCTGCGGCATGTTTTTCAGTTACTTTTTCCCCTTTGGTTGACTCTTTCATGCAGTTTTTACCTTGTGTTGCTTGCTGAGGTATTCTGTTTTCTTTTGGAATGCCTCAGGTTCTGAGCTGTAGCCAGTTGGGTGGCTAGTTTGCAGTGGTGGTGTTGGTGGTCTCTTGGACTTTGGAGATCCGTTTGCCTTGTTGGTGAGGTAGTTTTAGTACTTTCTTACAGACATACATATGTGCCAGTGGGTTCGTGTCAGGTTGTTGGCGCCCACTGGTAGTTTTTACCTTTGTACTGGATATATTACTTATGCTGCTATCGTTTTCTGGAGATAGTCTACTTGCTCTGAGAAGGATATATGCTAGGTTGCTAGTTACTTTTAAACTATAATTATTCTTATAAGTAAGCTCATGATCAGCATGTTTTATAAAACTAAATCACTATTTTCTAATCACGCATAAAGACCGTTTTCTTATATATAATATAAATTAAATGTAGAGTCATGCATAGTATGAGTGGTTCTCTTGGAACTCTTATACACCCCTTAGGATGCTAAACCTGAATAAAGTATTTTTTCCACAGCGCATAAGTATAGTTTTTTTTACTGTGGACTAGGTGATCCACCGAGCCGAGGGATACGGCCTCTAAAATATAACCGATTTTCTAATCATTAAGCTCATGATTTTCTTTCATAAAGAGTAGCAGTTGGTTTTGCCTGAGCGTCAGCAGTTATCCCCTGCTTGACGTGGCATCATGACGCGCGTTTTCTCATACTCTGATAATTATTTAATTCGGGGAAAATGCGGGTTGTGACAGTTGGTATCAGAGGGAGGTTGCTTGACAAGTTAGTCGGGCAACCGTCCTTTGTTTGCTTTTAGTAGTTCAGCATTATGTCATTCACACACCGATATGTCATCAGCACGTCTTGGCAAAAGCACGAACACTACGCTCATAGCATAACATGAAGTATACGGGGCATATTATGTAGTATGGGATGCATAATATGTGTTCGTATATGGATCCACCATAGGGGCAACATGTCATGGTTATGTAGTATGGGATGCATAACCTCACCACATGGCTGCGACTAACACATTTTCTTGTTCGTTGCATGCGAATGTTATGTAGTATGGGATGCATAACATTTTCATGTGTACGCCGCTCATAGCATGCATTAGGACTTTTTTTAGAATGCATAGCACAATCATTCATAGCATAACATGGCATAAGCACAACGTGCCAAGCTAAAGACTGGCAGGATGACATATGTACACACATAAGTTTTCGAGTCAAAAATAATATAAAGTCATGCATACCCGATCTAGGCACAAGAATTAGTATGGTGGTGGTTAACCATCCTAGGTTAGGACATAACATAAAGTTTTGTAAAAGGTAAACTCCCAGAGTAAGTGTAGCAGCTTTAAGTTCATATTTATATATGTATGGTCTGTACTAGTAATTGAGTCTAGCCGTTGTACTAGGATCTAACTAGTGTTGCTATGACTTTAGGATGGCGAGACATCCTTCGACTAGATCAACTCCCCTGTCTGAGGGTGAGTCTTCTGGAGCTCAGAATGATGCGGTAATCGAAAGCTTGCGGTAGAGTAGCGATTCCTTGAGCAGGCAGTTGGTGGAGGTGTGAGCCCAGATCCAGTCTTTGGTAGCGGTTGTGGCGGGTCAGACTCAGGGAGTGCAAGGCCCTGCAGGGGGGATTGCTGTTCCTCCCCCTCCTGCACCCTTAAGACCTCCAGTGGTGGTGCCAGCGGAGATGGCCTTCATCTCGCAGTTTCAGAGGCTGAGCCCTCCCACTTATGACGGGAAGGCAGACTTCATGGTGAGAGACGACTGGCTGATCTCCATGAAGGAGATGTTCTCGTATTCAGGGATTGCAGATGATCAGAGGGTGATGATAGCTGTCTATCAGCTTAAAGGTTTGGCTAAGAGTTGGTGGCTGAGAGAGAAGGAGAGCTTGGTAACCAGATTCTCTTGGGAAGTGTTCAAGGAGATGCTATTGAGGAAGTTCTTACCCTCGGTCGAGCGTGACCGCCTCATGAACGACTTCCTCCATCTGAAGCAAAGGCAGCTCACGGTGGGTGAGTATGAGATAGAATTCAGCAAGTTGAGCCGTTTTGCCCCTGGATTGGTCAGCGTTGAGGCTGATCGAGTTAAGCGATTTCTCGGTGGTTTGAGGAGTGAGGTGCAGCAGTTGGCTAGTGCTTATGGGTCAGAAACTTACGCAGGAGTAGTGGAGGCTGCTCTGAAGGTGGAGGCTATTGAGACCGCGAAGAGTAGAGGACAGCAAAGTAGGAAGGATAAGAGGAAGTTTGTGGAGGAAAAGAAACCCCGGATACCGGATGCGGTTCCTGGGAAGAAGAGCAAAGTGGTGTGCAGTTTCTGTGGCCGGTCAGGCCACCCGGTCGAGAGATGTTTCAAGAGAGCAGCAGCTCAGAGGAAGGAGCAGGTTCATGCGATTCAGGGTACTCCGAGGAGAGATGTCTCCTATTCTTTTTGTAAGCGACCCGGGCATGATGCTGCCCAGTGCTGGTCCAAGGATAAGGTCTGTTTCCAGTGTGGGCAGAAGGGACACATCAAGTCTAGGTGTCCTCAGGTCCAGCCTGCCCTGCAAGCAGTGCCCCTTCAGGCATTACCTCCACCTCAGCGTGTGGACAAGGGAAAGGGAAAGCTGAATGTGATCTCTTCCGAGGAGGTTGAAGCTTCGACTCTGGTCATCTCAGGTTAGTTGTCTTCCAGCCAGAATGTTTTGTTCTTGTCTTGCTAAAATGTAGTATTGTTGTGGTAGTTCCATAGTTATATATGTTCCTATAGGGAAGTTTAAGGTGAAGAACCGCTGGGCGCGTGTTCTGTTTGACTCCGGCGCTACCCACTCGTTCGTGGCAAGAGCCTTTGTAGAGCGACATCGGTTGACTTTAGATCGAGTTCGGGATACCTTTCGTGTTAAGTTCCCCTCTAGCGAATCTGTGTTGTCAGATGTGGGCATGTTGGATTGCCCTGTTTTGTTGGGGGACTTCCTTGCGAAGGCAGACCTGAAGATGATTGATCTGGAGGACTTTGATGTTATTTTGGGCATGGACTGGATGTCCAGGTATGATACAGTCATTCAGTGCAAAGGGAAGCGCTTGGACTTCATTAGGGACGACGGTCAGCCAGGAAGCGTGTATGCGGATCCGAGCCAGGATTCTCCTGTCATCTCTGCGGTATGTGCTCAGAAGTTTTTTCTTTCGGACTGTTTTGCTTGTTTGGTCTCGGTGGTTGGGACCGCTGTTAGTGTACCGCGCTTAGAGGAGATTCCAATTGTGCGAGATTTCGCCGATGTTTTTCCTGATGACCTTCCTTGTCTTCCTCCCGAGCGGGATGTTGAGTTTGTGATCGATTTGGAGCCGGGTACGCGCCCTATTGCTAAGGCGCTGTACCGGATGGCCCCTCGAGAGCTAGAGGAGTTGCGAGTTCAGTTAGATGAGTTATTGGCGAAAGGGTTTATCAGGCAGAGTTCGTCGCCTTGGGGTGCTCCTGTTCTATTTGTGAAGAAGAAAGATGGGTCAATGCGGCTTTGCATCGACTATAGGGAGCTGTACAAGGTCACAATCAAGAACAGGTACCCTCTGCCAAGGATCGATGACTTATTTGACCAGTTGCGCGGTAGCACGGTCTTCTCCAAGATTGACCTTCGTTCAGGCTATCATCAGCTTAGGATCCGTGATGCAGATATTCCACGGACTGCATTTAGATCAAGGCACGAACATTTTGAGTTCTTAGTGATGTCGTTTGGATTGACCAACGCTCCATCAGCGTTCATGGATATGATGAACCGGGTGTTCAAGGATTTCCTAGATAAGTTCGTGGTGGTCTTCATCGATGATGTGTTGGTTTACTCTCGCAGTGCTGAGGAACATGAGCAGCATCCGCGCTTGGTTCTATCGGAGTTAAGGAACCATAAGTTATTCGCCAAGTTAAGCAAGTGCGAATTTTGGTTGCCTTAGGTCTCGTTTCTGGGCCACGTGGTGAATGAGGATGGGATCTCGGTTGACCCAGAAAAGATCGCAGTAGTGATGGATTGGAGTAGGCCGGGCATGCCCAAAGAGATCAGGAGCTTCCTAGGGTTAGCCGGCTACTACAGGAGGTTTGTGGAGGGTTTCTCTACCCTAGCTGCACCTCTGACTAAGCTGACTCAGAAGAACGTGGCTTTTGTTTGGAGCGAGAAGTGCGAAGAAGCCTTCCTGGAGTTAAAGAGGAGATTGTGCACTGCTCCTGTCCTGACCCTGCCTACCGAGGGCATGTATTATGATGTATACGTGGATGCTTCGCATGTGGGTCTGGGATGCGTATTAATGCAGGTGGGTAAGGTGATTGCCTATGGGTCAAGGCAACTGAAGACTCATGAGAAGAATTATCCTACGCATGACCTCGAGTTCGCAGCAGTTATTTATGCGTTGAAGCTGTGGAGACACCTACTTTATGGGGCTCAGTGCAAGATCTTCACCGACCATAAGAGCCTGAAGTACGTGTTCATGCAGAAGGAGTTAAATCTGCGCCAGTGTCGGTGGCTAGAGTATGTGGCCGATTATGATGTAGAGATCCAGTATCATCCAGGTAAGGCCAATGTGTTGGCCGACGCCCTGAGTCGGAGGACGGGTAAAATCTTTAATCTCTCCGCCGACCGTTTAGTGGAAGAGTTCTTCCTTATGGATATATCAGTGGAATGTAGTGGCCTGCAGAGTAGTTTGTCAGTGGCAGAGCCGTCTTGGATTTCTTTGACCAGACTTCACCAGAAGGACGACCCGGATCTTCTTCACTTGTACTCCAGGACTGAGAGAGGAGAGTTGCCTGATTATTCCATCAATTATGCGGGAACTTTGAAGTACCGTGGCAGATTTTGCATCCCCGCGGTTGGGGACATTCGGGGTATGGTTTGCAGAGAGGCTCGTGGATCCAGCATTGCCTATCATCCAGGATCTACGAAGATGTATCGTGACTTAAGGCAAATTGCCTGGTGGTATGGCATGAAGGGAGATATAGCCTGATTTGTTGCGAAGTGCCATACTTGCAAGCGGGTGAAGGCCGATCATGGAAAGCCTGGTGGTAAGTTGACTCCGCTAGAGATCCCGACTTGGAAGTGGGAGAGTATATCTATGGATTTCATCACGGGTTTACCGCGATCCCCGAGGGGATTTGATTCTGTTTGGTTTATAGTGGATAGATTGACGAAGTGTGCTCACTTCGTGCCATATAAGATTGATTACCCTATGAAGAAGATAGCAGAGTTGTACTTGAATGAAGTCATCCGACTCCACGGTGTGCCGGTTAGCATCATTTCTGATCGAGACTCCCGGTTTACTTCTCGTTTTTGGTAGAGTCTGCAGGAGGGTTTGGGTACGGATCTGAGGTATTCTACTGCGTACCACCCACAGACTAATGGGCAGACGGAGCGGGTGAATCAGATAGTTGAGGATATGATCCGATGCTACACTTTAGGCCACGGTGGAGCGTGGGATGAGCGGCTGCGACTTATGGAATTTGCTTACAACAATAGTTATCAGGAGAGCTTGCAGATGGCTCCGTTCGAAGCCTTGTATGGGAGGCAATGCAGAAATCCGTTGTTTTGGGCTGAGGCTGGTGAGAGGCCATTGTTAGGTCCAGATGCGCTCGAAGAAATGGAAGTCGCAGTGAAGCTTGTTCGGGAAAAGCTTCGTATAGCTCAGGAGAGGTACGAGAAGAATGCCAATCGGCGTAGGTCTGCCTTGGAGTTTTTTGTGGGGGACCTTGTATTTCTTAAGGTTTCCCCGATGGTGGGTGTAAAGAGGTTTGGTAAGAATCGGAAATTAGACCCGAGGTATGTGGGCCCGTTTAAGATTTTGGAACGAATTGGCGTGTCAGCATACAGGTTGGATTTGCCAGCAAACCTCCCAGGTGTTCATAATATTTTCCATGTTAGCCAATTGCGGAAGTGCGTGCGCAGCAGTGGGCAAGTCTTGGACGTTGTGCCCCAGTTGGAGCCCAACCTCTCTTTTGTTGAAGTGCCAGTCCGTATTTTGGATACTCAGGAACGGGTGCTGCGAAAGAAGTCTATTCCGATGGTGAAAGTTCTTTGGAGGAATCAGGATTTGGAAAGCGCGACTTGGGAGTTAGAGTCGGCTATGAGGGAGGCTTACCCTCAACTGTTTCCCTGATTAGTTTGGTTTGTTTTTCTTCTTGTAATGTTTGTATTATTACTTTCCTTCTTTAGTAGAAGTGTTGTGCGTAAAGTTTTGGGACGAAACTTTCTTTTAGGGGGAGTGACTGTAACGCCCCCGATTTTTTCTGCGATTATTTAATTATCGTTTGGCGTTACGAGGACGCGTTTCCGTGTCTTGTGCCATTTGTGGAGTGTGGTTTAACTCCTTAGAACTGAGTGCCCTATTTTGTAGCCTGTTGGCAATATCTCCCTAGCAAGCCGAGTCGTTTTGGGTGACCCGGTGTGGCCTCTCGGGGGAATGTTTGTGTTTGGATTTATTTGGGTATAACTCAAGTTCTGTTCATCGAAAGTTAATTTCGACTTCGCCGTTGTGTTCGTAGCGTGGATATTTAGTTACGGTGCGAATTTCGTCGAATTCCGAGGTGGTTCGGTTTTCGAGTCGTTTTGGGTGTGTTATTAGTAAAAACAAATTAGAAACCCTTTTAAATTAAGTGAACCGGCAGCTTAGGCAGCGGTTAGGGCCGAATAGGCGTGTCCTTTTATTATAAAATCCTTGTTAAGAAGTGGCGGACCCACTTCTCCTTCCTCCTTCCCGAGACCAGACCGAACCGTCGCCCCTCCTGTTCGCGGAAAACGGAGGAAAACCGCCGGCCTGCTTCCCCTTCGGACGGTGATTCCGGGCTTGTTCGTGGACGGATTTCGATTCCGAAAGCGGCGTTGTCTTGCTCTCGTTCAGATATTCATTTCGACGGTAAGATATTTGATTTTCGTGGAGTTTTAGGAGACTTGGATTTCCGGTTCTTGTGGTTTTCCGCCATTAATGTACGGTTTGCTTGTTAGGTGCTTCTCCTTCTAGTGCAGAACGAAGAGGAGGGAAAGCCGACCAAGCTTTGCCGGAAATTGAGGAAAGTGGTATTCTTGCCCTTGCCATTATTGTTCTTTTGAATTTTGGAATGTTTCCCGGTTAGCCCTAGGGTAGAAACCATGTTTATTCTCTTATTATCTTGCTAAGTTTTAGGGCTTAGATTCTCCTATGAGCCCCCTCCTTGGGCTGTTTGCTCCTCGTGCTAGTTGTGTTCACCATTTAGACTCCAGATTTGTAGTTCTAGTTGGGTGCTTTTGCGGGTGGAGTCGAGAGAGAGAGTAAGGGAGGTTGTTGTGGTAGGGCTCGGGTTAGAACTAGTCTTGGTAGACTCTCGAGTTTTGGTGTTGAGTGTGGTGCACACACTCAAAGCCAAAAGCCGCCCGGACTTGGCGTTGAGTGTGGTGGACACACTCAAAGCCATAGTTCGGTTTGTTCTTTGCGGCTGAGTGGTGGGGTGATTGAGTGAAAATTTTCGTCTAAGTCAAAATCGACGGGAATCACCAAGTGATTCTCGCCGGTTTCGACGTGTATCGTCAATGATTCCCACCGATCGGCGAGATTCAACCTTGATTCCCGCCGATTCGGCGAGAATCATCCTTGATTCCCGCCAATTCGGCGAGAATCATTCTGGATTCCCGCCGGTCGTCGAGAATCATCCTGCATTCCCGCCGATTCGGCGAGAATCAGTCGGCATTCCCGCCGACCTTCTCTTGTTGGCGTTGGCTTAGGGTTCTCCTGCGGAAGTGAACTTTGGCGTAGAGTGAGTTGACCTCACTCAATGCCAAAGATATTTTGGCGTTGAGGGAGGTAGACTCACTCAACGCCACTGTTAGGTTTTGTGGTTGTGCTGAAGGCATTGAGGGAGTGGACCTCACTCAACGCCATGGCTGTTCTGGTGCTGATTGAGGCTAACTCACACAACGCCAAGGTCTGGTTAGGCACTGAGTGGATTATACCCAACGCCGAGCCGTGTTGAGTAACTTCAACACTGTTTTTCTTTCCTCGATTTATGTTCCCGAGTGAGTTTCCTTGATTATATTTATAGCTTCCTTGTCGGCCATGTTTTCTTTCCTAAAGGCCGAATCGTGGGATGTGGATAGTAGTGGTGGTTTGAAGCTCTTCATGGGGGAGGTGTTGTGTAATCTAGCCAAGGCCACCCTTATTCTTCTATCTTGCTCCAGGCACGGGCTGGGCAAGGGGGTGGAAGGTCCCTTGTGCTTTATCATGTAGACCCCTGAGCTTGTTGGCATAGAAATTGGTGGTTGGGGGACTGAGTTTGCCTCCAACCCGGATCCATGCTGTGGTTTTGCTACTACCATCTCCCACAACTTAGGGTGTTAGAAGTTTCTTCCTTGGTAGATTGCAGCACTTTGGGCTCTTGATAGCCTAGTAGGCCCTGCAGGATGTTGTTCCTGAGCTGGGTTGATGCTGTTTCCTCGCACGTAGTGCATTTCTTGTCGTCCTATTTTGGACAGTTGTGACTCTTTCTGCGGCATGTTTTTCAGTTACTTTTCCCCCTTTGGTTGACTCTTTCATGCAGTTTTTACCTTGTGTTGCTTGCTGAGGTATTCTGCTTTCTTTTGGAATGCCTCAGGTTCTGAGCTATAGCCAGTTGGGTGGCTAGTTTGCAGTGGTGGTGTTGGTGGTCTCTTGGACTTTGGAGATCCGTTTGCCTTGTTGGTGAGATAGTTTTAGTACTTTCTTACAGACATACATATGTGCTAGTGGGTTCGTGTCAGGTTGTTGGCGCCCACTGGTAGTTTTTACCTTTGTACTGGATATATTACTTATACTGTTACCGTTTTTTGGAGATAGTCTACTTGCTCTGAGAAGGATTTATGCTAGGTTGCTAGTTACTTTTAAACTATAATTATTCTTATAAGTAAGCTCATGATCAGCATGTTTTATAAAACTAAATCACTATTTTCTAATCACGCATAAAGACCGTTTTCTTATATATAATATAAATTAAATGTAGAGTCTTACATAGTATGAGTGGTTCTCTTGGAACTCTTATACACCCCTTAGGATGCTAAACCTGAATAAAGTATTTTTCTGCAGCGCATAAGTATAGTTTTTTTTACTGTGAACTAGGTGATCCACCGAGCCGAGGGATACGGCCTCTAAAATATAACCGATTTTCTAATCATTAAGCTCATGATTTTCTTTCATAAAGAGTAGCAGTTGGTTTTGCCTGAGCGTCAGCAGTTATCCCCTGCTTGACGTGGCATCATGACGCGTGTTTTCTCATACTCTGATAATTATTTAATTCGGGGAAAATGCGGGTTGTGACACTTATTGAGTTCCAACATCAACCCAATCCTAGCAAGGAGAAGAAGGACAAGCCCAACAATGGCAAGAATTGGGGAGAACGGCGAGACAACAAGACCACCCACTTCAAAGGTGGATCAAAGACCTTGCCTGATCCGCGGAAGGAGTTTGAATAAAAGAAGAAGAACTTCGTACCAAAAGGCACATGTTATGTGTGCAAGGGGCCACATCCGATGAGTAGCTGCCCAAAGTTGGGATCATTATCCGCTATGGTGGAGAGCCAAAACGTCACCCCACCAGACGAAGGTACTTCTCAAATGTGTTCATTGCAATTACTAAACGCTTTGAACGTGCAGCCAACAAAAGCTACATCAAGCAAGGGGCTGATGTATGTGGAAGCTACAGTCAATGGGATGATCACGAAGGCCTTAATAGACACAGGAGCTTCACATAACTTCATGATAGAAGGGGAGGCCAAGATATTGGGCTTGCAAGTCATGAAGAGCGGATGTTGGATCAAAACGGTGAACGGCCAAGCAAGGCCGCTCGATGGAGTTACACGCAACATCGAGTTGCGCATGGGCACCTAGAAGGGTCGGGTGGATTTCTCTATATCACACATGGACGACTTCAATATTGTGCTAGGAATGGACTTTTTAGAGAAGATGCAAGCGATTGTCATGCCAGCACATCGCTCGGTTTGCATCTTGGAGGAAGGAACTGCATGCATGGTCCCGACAATACAAGGACCATCAGGGTCTGACAAGGAAGGGCCGAAACAACTTTCGGCCATGCAGATTGCAAAAGGGTTCAAGAAGGGTGAACCAACTTATTTGGCCACCCTAAAGGAGGAAGACAAAGGCAACATGGTGGAGGAGGTGCCGCACCTCATTGCGGAGGTTCTGGTGAAGAATGAAGACATCATGCCCGCCGAGTTACCTCTCAAGCTACCACCTCGGAGGGAGGTGGATCACAAGATTGAGCTTGAGCCGGGGACAAAACCACCGGCCAAAGCACCATATAGAATGGCTCCCCCCGAATTGGAGGAATTGAGGAAGCAACTTCAAGTACTGCTGGAGTCAGGAATGATCAGGCCATCGAAGGTGCCATTTGGTGCTCCGGTGCTATTTCAAAAGAAGAAGGATGGAACCTTGCGGCTCTGCACCGACTACCGGGCGCTAAACAAGGTGACGATAAAAAACAAATATCTTATTCCTCTCATCGCGGATCTCTTCGACATGCTTGGGAAGGCAAGGATCTACTCCAAGTTGGACTTACAAAAGGGGTATAATCAAGTGCGGATTGCAGAAGGAGATGAACCTAAGACCACTTGCGTTACAAGGTATGGAGCGTTCGAATGGTTGGTGATGCCTTTCGGCTTAACCAACGCACCAGCAACTTTCTGCACTCTAATGAACCAAATATTCCACCTGTACTTGGACAAATTCGTGGTAGTGTACTTGGATGACATTGTGGTCTACAACAACACCTTAGAGGAGCATGTCAAGCATCTTAGCTTGGTATTTCAAGCATTGCGGGAGAACGAGCTATATGTGAAGAAGTCCAAATGCTCATTTGGACAAGAGGAGATACAATTTCTTTGACATGTTATTGGACATGGCCAACTACGAATGGACATGAGCAAAGTGCAATCCATTCAAGAATGGGAGCCGCCAACAAAGGTGACTGATCTACGATCATTCCTTGTCTTGGTGAACTACTACCGTAGGTTCATCAAGGACTACTAGAAGAGGGTAGTACCATTGACGGACTTGTTGAAGAAGAACAAGGCTTGGCTATGGACGGATGAATGCCAACAAGCCTTTGAAGACTTGAAGGCAACAGTTTGTAGTGAACCGGTGCTTGCCTTGCCATACTTCAACAAGAGATTTGAGTTGCACACAGACGCATCAGACTTTGCGATCGGTGGAGTGCTAATGCAAGAAGGTCATCCCTTAGCCTTTGAAAGTCGTAAACTCAATGAGGCGGAACGAAGGTACACCATTCAAGAGAAGGAAATGACGGCCATAATACATTGCTCTCAAGTTTGGAGGCATTATCTACTAGGAGCTCAATTCACAATCAAGACGGATAATGTTGCAACCACCTACTTTCAAACGCAAAAGAAGTTGACAGCAAAGCAAGCATGATGGCAGGACTTCCTAGCAGAGTTTGACTTCATCTTGGAGCACAAGGAAGGGAAGACTAATGTGGTGGCAGATGCGCAAAGCCGCAAAGCCGAGCTAGACGCGATATCCATGGCTAGTGGAGGAATACTGGATCGCGTGAGGCAAGGGTTAAAATAGGATCCTCTTGCCATGCAACTTACCCATTTGTCCAAGGAGGGTCAAGCCAGGAGATTTTGGGTAGATGATGAGCTACTCTATACCAAAGGAAGGCGACTATACATCCCTAAGTGGAATAACCTACGGAGGGATATCATCAAAGAATGTCATGACACAAAATGGGCGGGACATCCTGGACAGAAACGCACGTTGGCGTTGATGGAGGACTCATACTTCTGGCCATGGATGAGAGACGAAGTGGAGCTATACATCAAAACTTGTCTTGTGTGCCAACAAGACAAAGTGGATAACAAGCAACCCGCTGGACTATTGGAGCCTTTGCCGATTGCGGAGCATCCTTGGGAGTCGGTGACACTTGAATTCATCAATGCTTTGCCAAAATCTGAAGGGTACAGATCAATCTTAGTAGTGGTTGATCGATTTTCGAAGTATGGAACATTTATCCCAAGCACTAGGGACACTACAGTGGATGAGACAGCGTGTCTTTTCTTCAAGAACGTAGTAAAATATTGGGGCTTACCGAAGACTATTATCAGCGTTCGTGACCCCAAATTCACAGGGAAATGGTGGACGGAGTTATTCAAGTTGTTGGCATCTGAACTTAACTTCTCCACAAGCTTCCACCCTCAAACTGATGGGAAAACTGAGAGGGTGAATGCATTGCTCGAGTTCTTCCTTCGACACTTTGTGAGCGCCAACCAGAAGGACTGGGCTAAGTTGATGGACGTGGCACAATTCTCCTACAACCTACAAAGGAGTGAGTCAACTTGAAGGAGTCCATTTGAGCTTGCAACGGGAAGGCAACCTCTTACTCCACACACGCTAGCCACAATTGATGAAGGAAGAAGCCCGGGAGCATGGAAAATGGCTAAGTCTTGGGAGGAATAAACAGACCTAGCGAGAGCATGTTTGGAAAAAATGCGCAAGAGGATGAAGAAGTGGGCTGATTCTAAGCGACAGATGGTAGAATACACGGTTGGGGATAAGGTTATGGTAAAACTTCTACCCTAACAATTCAAAGCCTTGCGGAGCTTGCACAAAGGATTGATTAGAAGATATGAAGGCCCATTTCCGGTGATCGCCAAGGTGGGTAAGGTTTCATACCGCCTTGACCTACCAAACTCTTTGAAGATACATCCAGTGTTTCATGTCAGCATGTTAAAGCCTTACCATGAAGACCATGAATACCTTCAAAGAGGAACATCTCAAAGAGCACCACCAGTAATGACCAAGTCTTTTGACAAAGAGGTGGAAGAAGTGCTCACAAAGAAAACTGTGCGAAGGAGAGGCGTGCAACCGAGCATGCAATATTTGATTAAGTGGAAGGGAAGGCCAGAGTCCGAAGCAACATGGGAAACATTAGAAGATCTCTGGCAGTTCAAAGACATCATCCAACAGTACGAGGCGACGAGGGCGTCGCAAGATTAGGTGGGGGAGGGTGTCACAACCTTGCATTCTTGAGGTTAACTTCTGGAGATTTCTAGAGAAATCTAGAATCTTGGAGGACATTCTTGTATATAGAGAATAGTCTAGAATATTCTTGAAAGTTGTAGATACTTAGATGATGGTAGAGTAGTCTAGACCCTTCCATTCTTTGGAGGGAAAACCCTATGGAGACTATATAAGGGGAAGACCCCCTCATTTGTAACTCACCAAGCAATTCAAGCAATAAAGCTCTCTTACTCATTGTTACTCTCTTGCTCTCTCATTTCCGTCCCTAAGTACTCTCTTCTTATTCTTCCACGATCAAGTGTTTACGGAGGATGACTTAGCTAGTTGCGAAGGGCGCCACAAGGAGCTAAGGCCGCACGCGACATTGTCAAGGGGACAAGTCCGTGACAGCCTGCTCCTATTATGTCGCTGAAACCGGCCGCTATTCCTCAGCTGCAGAAACAAGTGATTCTGCTTCGTAAGAACTCCTCTATCCTTCTCGGCTGTCTCACAGGAAGAAGTAATATCTCCATCCTCCTTCCACCTTCCAACTTCCTAACCTCCCTCGGGCTCTTCACCTCTAATGTCGACGATCCATCTCCCAAAACCCCATTTATCGTCAAATACCTAATTGACTACATCAGTTAATCGTCGTCGGAGGCCGACAAATGTTCCAAGCCCTTAACCCATCTCAAATCCCCTTCGAATCTGGATTTGGTGCTAGAATTCTTCAGAAAGAATGGTTTTACCAACGCCAGCATCAAAAAGATCATATGCTCTCACTCCAAAGTCCTATGTGTTAACGTCAATTCCACCCTGAAGCCAAAGTTCAAAGCTTTGAGAGATCTAGGGTTCTCCGATACCCAAATCACCAAACTCATCACTGCTAACTCTCTTGCCCTCAATTACCTCAGTTATTGCAATGTGCATCCCAGGATTGAGTTCTTCAATAACTTCATTTATTCCAATGATGACATCATAAGAGCACTTTCAAGCAACATATGCCTTCTATCTTCTAGCCTGGAGAAGACAATCAAGCCCAATATCACTTGCATGAGGGAATGCCAGTTTTCTAATAAAAGGATCGACGCTCTGTTGATCAATGAAGGAAGAGTCATTGGCAGGGCTCTCAATAATGTTAAATATATTGTTAAAAGAGTCGAGGAGTTGGGAGTGCCGCGCGGATCTCGAATGTTTTACCGTACATTCCGTTGTTTATGTCGAGTCAACGCAGACATTTTCGATGCTAAGATCAAGTTACTGGGTTCCTTGGGGTTTTCAGGATCTGAACTCTCTGCAATTTTAAAGCAACCTCTAGTTTTTTGTCTCTCTGCCAAGAATTTGTGTGAAACGGTTGATTTCTTAGTGAAGGTAGCTTGTTGTGAGCTCTCCTATGTGAGCAGGCATGCTTCTATGATAGGCCTTAGCATTACTAAAATATTGATTCCAAGGCATTATGTTATGCAACTTATCATGGATAGGGGTCTTTTGAACAAAAAAATATATTTCTATTTTTTTGTATCAATTTCTGAGAGGAAATTTCTTGAAAAGTTCATTTCATCTTTTCAACAAAGGATGCCAAAGCTCGCAGATGTTTATTTTTCTGCTTCTGTAGGCAAGTTTTTGTATTAGATGTGTTATTTTCAATGAGCAAGGAGAGCAATTAGTTTGTACTTCTAATATAATTCATGTTGGCTTGTTAAAGATGATCTCTCTCATTATCTCTCACTCTCCATCTCCCTGCATCGTGAGCCCTTAATTTTTCAGTGCTTCTGAAATTATGAATTTCAGTGGCTCCTATTACTGATTAGTAAATTTGATTGTGTGCCAATTTTGTTTTATTCCAATTTATCAAAATGTAAATCCCAGGATCTTGCCAATGTAAAATAAACCCAAAGAATTGTGAGTCAAAGATTTATTTAGATTGAAAGTGTTGGTCCAGTAGACCATAATTTGATTTGTCAGCCATCTTTGACATCGAGAGCCATGGACTTATGATTTCTAGACAACTTGGATTGGACCAAAAAGGAGGTGGGAAACAAAGTCAAACATCAATGGTATGGTTTTTCCCCCTTTTTCTGAAATGTTTATTTTTGTAATGACATATGGGCTTCCCAAAGATCAATGTTATTTGTTTTATCATAAAACTTAAAACCTTTTATGCTTGTTAATCAAAGCAAGTAAATGAATAAAAGAAGTATAGGAACTTGGGAAGAAACAGCAAAGCTGCAGGGCTGAGTCAAGCTATGTTATTTGCCAAAGGTTTAAGTATAAGACGACCCTTCTATAACATGACTACAAACAACAAGTATCCCAATGCAAGACAACTTCTTGATATTTTCTTAGAAAGTTTTAGAATTTTCATTCCATATGTATTATCAGACCTTCTATAAGAATCTAACTATCCCAACTCCTAAGAGCATATTTTATGAGATAATAAGCCATATCTGCATCCAAATTTCAAATATGGGCGCATGTTTCATTTTAAAATTTAAATTACATAAAAGGGCTTGAATTATGAGAGATGATTTTTCTTGAATAAGGAATAAAATGGATAAATTAGTTGGTTAATCTTTTTGTCTTCCCAACAAACTCAAATCGAACCCCTCTCCCTCCATTGTAATGAACTAATCACCTAAATTATTACTGCTGATCGATTATATCAATATTGAGTTATTATATGCATCATAAACTACAGCGATTAAATATTTTAGATAATGTTATCTATTTAACTTAGGCTTCGTTTGCTGGGACTTATTTTAGATAACCGCTTGACCGGTGAAAATAAGTCTCCCCTAATGGAGCCTTAGTCTTTCTAATCACCTTTTTTCCTCTGAAAAACTTTAGCTTTGTGTTAGATTTCCACTCACATGTTTTATCAATTATCCAGTATGTCTACTTCTTCAAAAGCTAAGGACTTGGATAGAACATACGCTGCTTAAATATTATTATTGGATGTTGAAAGATAACCATAGAAATTATGTTGGAATATTTTACATACTTCAAGATAATTTAGAAGGGGGAAGGAAACTAGGGCTCCGTTTGGCACGACGGCGGCAGTCATGAACTCGGTGGTTATGAACCATCGTTCGTGAACACCCAACCACGCCTTAGGAACTTCATCCACTTTTATGTTCAAAACTAGTTTTATTTTCTTGGCGGTGCTTGTAAACATTATCAGGCCAAACATACATTCTAGAAAGTTGCGTTTTTGTCCAAACTCTCTGGTGTAGAAATGTTGCTCCAAACGGTGCCTAGATTTGTGTATACTCTTAATTGTTTTGCTTGAATAAAGCCAATGAGTTTTTGAAGTAGGATCAAGACAATGCAAAACTTTGGTGTGTAAGATGGTTAAAAAAGTCTACATAAACATGAGAATCCAAAAAGCTCAACCAATTAAGTACACATAACAACTATAAAACTCAACATTGCGAGAGTGTTGCTATGCACAATGCTCCAACTTGGCTCTGCCAACTCTATCAATCTTGCAAATGACATAGTTAAAGTAGTTGAATAGATAAATAATTTGACATTCACTTGAAGTCTACATGGAACTCTCCCCTGATGACTATAAACAATTGCAGACATGATCTCTACACTGCGAGGATACAAAATTTTATTGTCTTGATACTTCATAGCCTCGAGATGTAGTTATGCAACCGTTTATCTTTGGACCAATTTTTTGAATCTGAGTCCAGAACACAGTTTTAATCCTGATTAATTACGTGCAATTATTTTGTAATGACGCATGAGTACTCACACTTTAAGTGAATACATATTGGGGGAGCCCTTGATTAGGTTAATCATATAAATTTTGAATTTTGTGAGGATGTTCTTATGAGAGTTAATAGCATCTTTGGGAATGAAGCCTGGACATCGACATCTCCGGACAAGCATCTAGGATGTAAGACTTGTAGGTGAATGAAAGAGCATGAATGAATGGAATTTTACATCAAATTTGAAGGAAAAAGTATGAACCTGCAATATTAATTTGAAGCCTCAAATATTAAATATGCTTTTAGTTGTGGACTTTTTCAAGAACTCCATAGTCAAGTGAGCTATGAGTAGCGTGGAGATGGGTGATATTCTAGCAAATACTTGAACGCCACCTTAGAAAAATAATAAAACTGTGAGGTTCAACTCTGAATGTGTCGGGTTGAACTAAAGAGGATAATAACTTAAAAGTTACGAGTTGAATTCTTACAATTGTATTAGATCCCGATCTCCTGTTAAGAACTGTGTAGTATGGGGATAAATCATGTGAAAGTTGGTGGACATGTAACATCCAAAATCCCATGACAACAATTGATGAGGGAAAATAATGTCTTGGGGATGTGAAGCTTGAACAAAGGCAACTGTTAGAAGACTTCTAAAATCATTGAATTTCAAGTGAAGTGAGGTACATATCAAAAATGAGCTTTGAATAATTTGTAGATCTTCAAATGTTAGATTTGCTATTTTAGAGGAAGTGTAGGAGTTTTATTAGGAACTTCATTGTTCAATGAGCTATGGGTGAGAGTAGTGTTGGGATTGATGACTTTCTTAAAAGTCCTCATATGTTATCTTAGGAAGAGTGTAAATAGTAAGGTTTAAGTTAGTATGGGTTGAGCTAAACAAATCGAACAATACATTAAGTATTGTGGGTTGGATTGTTGCAAATTTTGTGTGTGTGTGGGGGGGGGGGGGTTGCTTGATCCTGCACTGCCATTTGACAACGACTGCATTCATTTAGCAACAATGAAGCTAAGTGTTCAACGACCAACACTTAATCTTAGGCGCTGGCCACACAACATTTATAGCTGGCGTGGTTTCCCCACCATTTTAAATGTTGAGGTTGTCGGCCTAGTCATAAATATTGGGCGCCTGCCCAATATATGGCAGGTACTAGGCAAAGCCTGTTGCCCTGATAGGTAGACAAGCACTAAGCTGGGTCCATGCAAGCGAAGGGGGCCTTGTGACCCCAACTTATCTATCCAAATACTTTTTTCTATTTATTGATCTAGAAGCATGCAAGAGAAGGAGGATTTTAAGCATGTAAAAAAAATAAATAAAATTATTAGCTTTGCTAAGTTCAAGCAGTGATGTATGCACTAAGGCACTAAGCTTTTTAAATTTCAAAGCACAACTAATGGATCTGTACATTTTTCACTCTCATGATATTCAACCCCGATCTGAGAATGTATATATTACATATGTTCAATCTTACTCTGCTTAGGGGGGAAGTCCTATACCTTAATATTTGTGGTTGGCTTTTCTAGATTTAGCTGGGTGTTATTTTTGAGAGATAAATTTGACACCTTTTGGATTCTCTCAAGATTCATTCAATAGATTTAATCTGAATTCAACACTCAAGTGTCTATAATTAGAAGTGATCATGTCATAAAGCTTGAGCCTACACTGCCATTTGACAATGACTGCATTCACTTAGCAACAATGAAGCTAAGTGTTCAACGACCAACACTTAATCTTAGGCGCTAGCCACACAACATTTATAGTTGGAGTGGTTTCCCCACCATTTTAAATGTTGAGGTGGCCGGCCTAGTCATAAATATTGGGCGCCTGCCCAATATATGGCAGGTACTAGGCAAAGCCTGTTGCCCTGACAGGTAGATGAGCACTAAGCTGGGTCCATGCAAGCGAAGGGGGCCTTGTGACCCCAACTTCTCTATCCATATACTTTTATTCTATTTATTGATCTAGAAGCATACAAGAGAAGAAGGATTTTAAGCATGTAAAAAAATTAAATAAATTATTAGCTTTGCTAAGTTCAAGCAGTGATGTATGCACTAAGGCACTAAGCTTTCGAAATTTCAAAGCACAACTAATGGATCTGTACATTTTTCACTCTCATGATATTCAACCCCGATCTGAGAATGTATATATTACATATGTTCAATCTTACTCTGCTTAGGGGGGAAAATCCTATTCCTTAATAATTGTGGTTGGCTTTTCTAGATTTAGCTGGGTGTTATTTTTGAGAGATAAATTTGACACCTTTTGGATTCTCTCAAGATTCATTCAATAGATTCAATCTGAATTCAACACTCAAGTGTCTATAATTGGAAGTGATCATGTCATAAAGTTTGAAAATCAGTTAATCTGTAGATTCTGTGAGGATGGATGAATAAGATAAAACTTTTCAACTCCTAAAGCTCGCCAACAAAATGTGATAGCTGAAAGGAAAAATACAACCCTAATTGAATTAGAAATGATATTATTGGTAGAGTCAAACTTTCCCAAGTACTTTTGGGCTGAAGCAGTTAACATTGTCAAATATGTTCTGAATAAGTGTCTTATCCATAAGACTAAGCTGAAGACTCCCTATGAGATGTTGAAAAGAAAACCACATATAGTCTCATACTTTAAAATATTTGATTGTCATACTATATTCTTAATAATGGGAAGAGCCACCTTTCCAAATTTGACAAGAAGACGGATGATGATATATTCCTAGGATATTCATCATCTAGCAAGGCCTATAGGTGCTATAATAAAAGAAATCTCAAAATAGAAGAGTCCATGCATGTAGTATTCAATGAAACTAATTCATGTTATAAGGGGAAGGAAACTCCCACCAAAAGCATTTTGCACAAAGAGGGTCCTCTAGTTGCTGAGTTAGAACAATTAACATTGAAGGAAAGTAAAGGTGGATGTTCAAAAGAGCAATATCATCAGTTGGAGAGTACTAGAGCTAATTCATATGATGAAGAGAGGTTGTATTTCCTATAAACTTTCACACTAAAAGATTATGGGTAGTGTAAATCACCTACAGGTGGGGGGGGTGAATAGTGCTTTGAACTTTTAGGTTTTTTCAATTTGTTTGCCTAACTATAGCAGATGATTAAATCATAGGCACAGAACACAGAAAAGCACACAAGATTTTATAGTGGTTCCCCAGAGTATGGGTACATCCACTGTCACTCTCCACATATCTAGCATTATGTTAGATTCGGCAAACTCCTCTTCTTCTCAAATCAAAATCTTACAGCTCAGATCCACTCCAAGATCCTACCTCAGGTCTACAATAGACCCTGCCTTTGGCTGTCCACAACCCTACCTCAGAAATCCAAATGATTTCCTACCTCAGATTCAACCCTTGAATCCTACTTCAGACTTTCAACAAAGTCCTACACTTAGGCCGCTTAATCATCTCTACATTCAGGCTGACAACCCAGTCCTACAACTCAGATCTCAAAAAGATTCTACAGAATGAATGTTTATAAAAGATTTTACAACAATATGACTCAGAATAAGTGTTACTTTAAAGCATTGAGTCCTCCTTAACTTTCTTGGATGAAAGCTTTATTCTTCAGCAATCGAACAGTGTTGTAGCAGGTCCAAAGCTGTTCCACTTTTTTGAAGAGAGACTTGGTCTTTTCTTCCTTTTTCAAAGGAAATTGATCCTTCTGATGGCGTGTTGTATAAGCAAACTTGTAGCACCAAGATTACAGAGTTCTGTTTGCAGCTGCTAGTTTTTTACTTCTTAACGACGGATCAAAAGTTAGGTTTTGTAACATGGAGCTTCTTCTTTTTAAATATCCCCTCTTGACCTTTACATGTCTGACATCTTCAGATGGTAGGAAATCCCTCTGACAAAATATCTTTAATGCATCACTGATGTGATGTTTACTTTCGGCGCCTCCGTAATTTTCTAATCCCGCCTTTCTGGACATCAAAACGATAAATATCTTTTTGAAGAATTCTTATCAAAATGATATCGTTTTGTTATTCTAAGCATATCAAAATGGTATTTTCTAGAACTTTACAGCTCAGCCCTTAGAACAATTTTGAGTAAAATTTAGGTTCAGTTTTGGTCTGAACCCATCTCCTGTCCTACTGAGTTTAACTATCAACACTAATAATCGAGTCTACATAGATATAAACAGATAGCCATCAAAAACATAATGCACTTATCATTGAATGATGTACTTCTTCAAATCTAGGAATATTGATGACAAATTCCCAATAATCTCCTCATATTTGAAAAAGTGAGAACTATGTTCAATAATAAGATACATCTTTGCAATTAAAAGAAATTATCATAGAAATAATCAAATTGAAAATAGCTGATGAAATTTAACTATATGCAATATAATAACTGATAATTAAAGATCATATAAATATAAGCCAATGGGTTTAAGTTTTGAACAAAACATAAACAACAAATTAATTTAAGCATGGGGCTAGTATCAGTTACTCGGCAATACTCTTTCTAGCTCTCCTGCTCTTCAACCTTTGCCTTTCAAAATATTTGAGAAGCTTTAAAATGTAGTTAGATGGAACTCTGGTGGGATTTGGCCTATTCATGTTCTCTTTCATAATTGTCTCTCTGAGAGATCTCATTTCCAGGTGTTTGATCCATTCTTCAGATGGATAAATTTTGTCAATGTCTTTCCTGATCTGTCCATGACTGACACATGCCTGCATAATGATAGATCTAGATTCATCACTCCATTCCTCATGATTAGGATCTCTGGACTTCTCTTTCCTTTTCTTGGCAATGAACTCCTCATGGTGCATAATGCCTTCTCTTTCTCTTCTTTTGGATTTCTAAACATCCTGAGCATCCCTTTTTATGGCAGCAAAGTCAAACTCTGATGATTCATTTGGATCCAGTATGGGCAGGTGGAGTGCAAGCCTTGTGCCTTAAAGTATCTTAAAAACATCTAAGTTGTCTACCTAAATCACCTAGAGGGGGGGTGAATAGGTGAGTTGTGCGTCTTTTGCGGAATAAAAACTTTAGCGATCTAATGGACAAGAATTAAACAAGCATTCACATAGGACACCAAGAATTATAGTGGTTCCCCAATCTTGTGTACGTCCACTTTCCACTCACTGATCTAGCGAAGCACTAGACTCGGCTACTCTACTAATCTCGGATCAAAATGATCCTATCACTCGGAACAACATTCCTACAATCTCGATCCAAAAAGGGATCTACACTTGGAAGAAGAAAAACTTCCTACAACTCGGAGAACAAATCTCCTACACTCGGAGAATAAACTCCTACAAGATTAAAAAGAAATTTGTAGAATACAAACAATAATCTTCTCAGATCTTAAAATCTCCCTAAGACTTCTTTCTTGGACTTTGCGGCTTTATCAGAAATTATAGAAGAAGACACTCGGATCGATCTTGTTCTAAGAAACTTTGACTCACACGATCAAGGAGTAGATGTAGAAAGATGAATCCCTTGATCTGTGAATCTCTCTGGATCGAAAGTTCCCCTTTGTTTTCTTGAAGGTGTGCGACGAATTTCTGTAGAAGAAGAAAACTATCCGCCGATCCAGATCTTAGAATTACTCGCTTAGGTTTTATCATTATGACAGAACCTTTTATAATGTCTCCCTAATGGTAATAATCGTCATTAATGATGGTCATGTGGACCAGTCATGTCACGACATTCAAAATTTAGATCTGATAGAAACTTAAGAAATTTTCTGAAACTGGTTCGGCATTTCTCGAGTAAGATATAAATTACTCAAGTGTTATAGCTGGCTCTCGAGTGAAATACTTTGACTACTTGAGAAGAGGCATTTTTGGAAATCCTGGAAGTAGAAGAAAATCACTCAAGTGGTTAATGGATCACTCGAGTGCTAGACATACTTCTCGAGAGGTAGACTTGAACTTCACGAGTGCTTGGACTTAGAGATAATTCTGGGAGGAGAGATTGATCACTCGAGTACTGAAAATGGATTACTCGAGTACTAGACTAACTACTCGAGTACAAGGAAATGCCACTCGAGTGGTCTTAGAATTTTCTCGAGAACTATCTTCTGTCACTCGACTTAATCTTCTCAACTACTCGAGTACTCAGCTAAACTACTCGAGTACTTGACTTAGAGAAAATTTCTGAGAGATAGACATGAACACTCAAGAATGAGAGCAGGTCTACTCGAGTGCTGGATTTGGCTTCTCAATTTCTAGATATAAGCTACTCGAGAACCACTTCTACACTCGAATTACAGACCAGACTTACTTGAGTGCTTCTAAGGCTTCTACTCGAGTACTAAGAAAGCTACTCGAGTACAGCAATTAGAATTTTCTTAGCTTTATGAAACTTGAGTTCTTCATTCCAAACAACATCCAGTCTTCATCCATTAGTTCATGTGCTTGAACATGAAGTGTATCTCAATAGAGAAACTACACATGAGTTAACACCTTGGATCACACAATGAGGAATTACATTGTATGGTCCTGTGTTTGATGACCCACTGTAGACTGACATTGGTCTACACTTGGAAATAAATCCTGCAAAAACATAATTAGAATAGGAAATCAAATACAACCTAATTCATCTTAGTTCAAGAGTGACTTCATACAAATCTAGGTTATTGTGGATACAATACACAACAATCTCCCTCTATTTGTAGAAGTCAGAACTCTCTACACTAAGTTTAATTATACAAAATAGAAAGAACTAGATATTAAAGGTAATCACAGAATAAAATGCAAGAAATTTATATATAAAGAGATAATCATCAAAATTAAAGATTATATAATTAGAATTGTTTCTAGATTTCATTCTACATGGATTCAATCCTCAATATCATAAGTCATAACCATTCCTAGCTTTGATGATGCTGTTGTTGCTACCTGACCTTCTTCTCCTATTGTCTTCTCTGATAACTGAAGGGCTTGGGGTAATACTTAGGAGGTCTAGGAGGAGCATTAAGATTGTTCCTCCCATATTCTCTATCATAGATCATTATTTTAGTCAATGATTTCTCATACAATTCCCATTCAGAATAGCTGTAATGAAGATTTCTGCTTTCATTATAATCCATAACAAGCTTTAGTGTATCAAGTATCAAAGATTTTGAAGTTGGACTCCATATTTCAGCAAACTTCTGAGCTTCCCTCTTCTCTGCCTCTGGATTTGGAATAGATCTACTAGCAGAAGCTCCCTCTCCATACTTCCTTCTTTTAGGAATTTGAATTTCTGGTAGATCTTGAGGAATGTCAGATTCCCATACCTGAGAGTATGATTCTGGAGGTAGAGTTTCATCTTCAAGCCTAGGAGAGAAGGTAGGCATTTGAGCAGGCTGGCCTTCAACAAGTGGATTCAGATGGTGAGGGATGATGTTAGGATCAGCTTGGAATTCTGGGAAAATCTGATTATGCATCCACACAGTAGTATCATAAGTATAGAACTTTACAGACTAAATCTGAGCTAGCACATCTTTATTAATTTCATTCATTTTCTCAGTCCTGAGGGTCTTGACATTAGTGTCATACTTTTCAACTTGTTCTTTCACTATACCCTCCCCCTTTCTGATTTCTACACATAGCTTCTCTATGGCTTCATCTTTGAAGGTGCGCACTTCTTCATAGATCTTCATGACATGCTCTTGGGCTTTCTTTTTAAGTTCAACTTGATTATTTGCAAGAGTGATAGATTGGTTCATGACCTCATCAACACTGGTAATAGTGTGATCTAGGGCTTTGCCACCTATTTGGAAAAGGTGCTTTAGTTGATCAGTGTTGTGCTGTATCTCAGCAAATCCTCTGCTCATTTCTTTTTCTAGTACAGAGACTTTGTCTTGAACAATTTTTAGAGAATCATTAAAATATTTCCTTTGATCAAGGAGCATTTGTTCAATCTTACCAAGAATATCAGATGTAGCTGGTGTATCAAAAGCAATTGCAGTAGCAGTAGCTGGAGGAGGAGGAGCAGTCCAGGGAGGAATTTCTTCAACTATCACAGAGCTCTGAGCTCTTGAAGTATGAATCAGTACATCTCCTTCCTCACCAGTGAAGGTGAGAAGAGAAAAATCCAATCTCCTCAAACGACTTCAACAGGTTCTGGAGTTGGTTCATTCTCATCTGACAGCATAATTGTCTCTTGTTCTTGTTCAGCAGCAGGGGATTGATCAACGGGTGACCTTGGAGATGGTGCATGAGATGGAGATGGTACTGGAGTGGCTTCTTTGGATGGTTCTTCAGCATTTTCTTGATGGAGGGGAGGTAGAGGCTAATCTGAGCTAAGTTCCTCAATCATTTTATTGAATCTTCAGCAGTGGAGATGATGGTTTATTGTACCTGGGAATCAGATAGAATGTCCTCTGGAGTGAATGGAGGGATAGAAGTATCTGGAGTTGGAGTAGGAACTCTGTCTTGCTGCATAGAGGAGATAGGAGGAGTAGGTATCTTATCTTGCTGAACAGAGGAGGCAGGCTCCCCCTCAGTTGCTACACCAGATGTGCCAGCAACATCATGGAGAGAGGGAGATGAGATCCTTTCCTCTGAAATAGGGTACTCATATGCTTTAGCAGCCTGGGCTGGGTTTTACAGCTTTAACTCCCATCTTTGGATGGATGAGATGGAAATTTTCTTCATGTGATGCAGGGTAGTTCCTTTGGAAAGATCAAATACTTGAGGATTTATCTCATGCAACATTAAAGAGATAATCCTAGCATAACTTGGAGCCTTAATGATCTCCCTAATTTTATCAAGAATTAACATACTAAATTGAAATTTCTTCCTTCAGATAATGGCTGCCATTATTTCAAAGAGATCATTAGTTATGAAACTAATGGAGCTTGTCCTACACATAAGTATCTTTCCAATAATGTCCACTAGTAATTTCCTCTCTAGATTTAGGTCTTGCTTCTGATGGATGTCACTTCAGTAGAAATACCACAGAAATTACAAGCTCTGTCATTGTCTTCATCAGCCACTTCATCCTCTTCATCTACTACAGACATTTTTAGAAGTTGAGAAACAGAGATTTTGGTGAGTTTTTTACCTTGATTCCCTTAACTTTGGACTTCAAAACTTTTCCATTCCTCTTTACTTTAATATTCTTGAAGAATTCTTCCACCTCTAGAAACAATATTTTGCACGGCTCCTGAAGAACAAAAGTCAGGCCTGCTGTGTCGAGAAGAATCAACAAATTTCTGAAATCGTCTGATATCTCTGCTATGACGGCGACCACTAACTCACTGCCCACTCCAATCTTCGACGTTGGCACCATTTCCTTCAGTGAACTGCGGGTGATTGATTGGAAGACGAAGGAGACGACGGCGTGCTCTGTAGAAGCGGCGGAAGACGAAGAGCCTTTCAAGAGATAGTAGATTTAAATTCGAGTAGATTCTTGAAATCCGATATTTTCTGTTTATATAACCCTAGTAATGATGATTAGGAGACTAATTAAGCTTAAACGTACCTTAGATAGCGACGAAAAAGACACGAGTTTCGAAATTTAAAAAAAAAGAGGGAATACAGAATCTGACGGGTCATTTCTCGAGTGGAAGTTAAGTACTCGAGTGATGGAATAGAGGTACTCGAGAGGCGGTATGGCAGTATTCGAGTGATCTATTTCTTCTTCTCGAGAAGAAGTTTAGTACTCGAGTGATAGCACTCAAGTGACTTACTTAGTTCTCGAGAATTCAGAGAAGTACTCGAGTAGACATATTCGAGTTCTCGAGTAGTCATTCTTTGTCTTGATAAATGAAGTCAACTGAGAGAAATTTCTAACTTTTTTGACCAAACCTTGATTTCTGAGTTATGAAATGAGTTCATCTTGTCTATCCTTCTTTGTTGAGCATACCAAGCTCAGTTTTGAAGAAACTTAACTTGATCTCGTCCATCGGCTTTGTGAATATATCTGTAACTTGCCTATATGTTGGAACATACTACAGATCTATATCCTCAAGCTCCACATGCTCTCGGATGAAATGGTATCTCAGCTCTATGTGTTTTGGCAGGCTGTGAGAGACTGGGTTGTTGGCTATTACTATTGCACTGGAGGAGTCGCAAAACAATGAGATGTCTTTGACTTGCATATTATAGTCTTCTAGCTGGTTCTTTAGCCAAAGCGATTGTGCACAACAACTGCCGGCCAAAATGTATTTTGACTCGGCAGTTGAGATTGCGACACAATTTTGTTTTTTACTACTCCAGGAAATTAGTCTTTTTCCTAGGAATTGGCAAGTCCCGGAAGTGCTCTTCCTGTCATCTTTGCTACTTGCAAAATCTGCATCTGAAAAACCAATTAGTTCGCTATCATTACTTCTTGGGTACCATAAGCCAAGATTCGGTGTACCTTTAAGGTATCTAAAAATCCGCTTTGCAGCAGCATAGTGAGATTCCTTACAGTTCACTTGGAATCTAGCACAGACACATGTAGAGAACATTATGTCCGGTCTTCTGGCAGTAAGGTAGAGCAAGGATCCAATTATGCTTCTATACTTGGTTTCATCAAAAGATTTCCCTTTCTCATCCTTATCTAGAGACATAGCTGAACCCATTGAAGTTCTCATAGAGGTTGCATTCTCCATTCCGAATTTCTTAATCAACTCCTTGGTGAACTTAGTCTGCGAGATGAAAATTCCATCTTTAGATTGTTTCACCTGAAGTCCTAAGAAATACTTCAGCTCACCCATACTGCTCATTTCAAACTTCCCTTGCATAAGTTTAGAAAACTTCTTATAGTGGTTGTCGTCTGTAGAGACAAAAATAATGCCGTCAACATAAATTTGCACTAGCAAAATCTTGCCTTTAATTTCCCTAAGAAATAATGTTTTATCTATCTTTTCCCTTGTGAACTTGTTCTCAAGAAGAAAATAGACAGCGTTTCATACAAAGCTCGAGGAGCTTTTTTCAAACCATATAAAGCTTTAGATAAAAGATAAACATAATCAGGAAAGTTAGAGTCAACGAAACCTGGGGGTTGTTCCACATACACTTCTTCCTTGATATCACCATTAAGGAAGGCAGACTTCACGTCCATCTGATAGACGGTGAAGCCCTTAAGTGCAGCATACGCTAGGAACAACCTGATTGCCTCCAGCCTTGCCACTGGAGCATATGTCTGGTCGAAGTCGATTCCTTTTTCTTGTCGATATCCCTTGGCGACGAGTCTGGCCTTATTCTTTATGATCGTCCCATCCTCGTAAATCTTATTCCTGTAAACCTACTTGGTTCCGATGACGTTCTTACTTTTGGGTCTTAGAACAAGTTTCCATACTTTGCAGCGCTTGAACTTGTTCAGCTCTTCTTCCATAGCAATTATCCATGATGCGTCTGAGTTGGCTTCCTCAAACTTCTTTGGTTTAACCTGTGAGAGAAAACTAAAAAATAAATTCTCGTTAGCTGTACCTCTACGAGTTTTGACACCATCCCGGGGATCTCCGATGATTTGATTAATTGGGTGATCCTTCAGATGTTTGAGCTCTAGGTTTCTTTCATCTGGAGCTTCTTCAACCACATGAGTGACTTTATCAACTTGAGTTGCTTCTTCATCTTGATCATCAACCTCTCTAATTGGAGTTGGAGCAGTGATCTTGATGAACTTTTCACCTTTTTCTTCCATCGGCTCACTCAAGTCGAGTTCTTTCATATTTGAACCTGCATAGAGTCGCTTTGCAGTAAGCTCGTCTCATCAAATACAACGTGTATAGATTCTTTTACCACCAGGGTTTTCTTATTAAATACCCTATATGCCTTACCATGACTACTATACCCTACGAAAATACCTTCAAAACTCTTTTTACTAAATTTAGTTATATGATACTTACAATTGTTAAGAACGAAACATTTATAGCCAAAGATTCTAAAATATGAGAGAGTCGGCTTTCTGCCCTTTAGAAGTTCATAAGGCATCTTATTGTGGTTCTTGTTTATGAGTGCTTGATTTTGCACGTGGCATGCAGTGTTGACGGCTTCAGCCTAGAAGTACTCTGGTAGTGAAATATCACTCAACATAGTCCTGCAGGCCTCTATAAGTGTTTTATTCCTTCTCTCAACTACTCCATATTGTTGCGGAGTACATGGAGAGGAAAACTCATGAAAGATACCTAGGCTTTCACAAAATTCTTTCATGCCCCCAGACTTGAATTCAGTTCCATTGTCACTTCTGATTTTGACTATGGAACAGTTGTATTCATTCTGGATCTGCCTAACAAAATTTGTAAAGACATCGAAGGTATCTGACTTGTGTTTCAGAAAGAACACCCACGCAAAATGCTAGTAGTCATCAACAATAACCAATGTATAATCCTTACCTCCTAAGCTTCTAACTTGTAGTGGACCGAATAAGTCCATAAGAAGTAGGTGTAAACACTTATTAGAGTCTTTGCCTATGATGCTTTTAAAAGTAGCTCTTATTTGCTTGCCTTTTACGCATGCGCGACAAGGTCTATCCTTAGCGCATTTAACATTCGGAGCATCACGTACTAAGTTCAGAGAAACTAATTTATTAATAGTTTTGAAATTAACATGTGCTAATCTCTTGTGTCAATGGTCATTAAGAGACGCACTATCTTTTGCTAAAAGGCACACTGGTGTAGAAGAGTCTATACAAATAAAATTTAAACAAAATATATTTCTACTACGAGTGCCTGATAAAATCGTTTCCAAATTATTAACAAACTTTATCAAACACTTATCAGCATGAAATTCAACTATGTATCCTTTAACTCATAGTTGGCTTATGCTTATGAGATTGTGTTCCAATCCTTCAACATAAGCCACATCCAAAAAAGATACACTACCGTTAGTAATCATACCATAGCCTTTCGTAATTCCTCGGTCAGAACCTCCAAAGATGACCTTTGGTCCGTTCACGACTGGTGAGTAATTCTGGAGAAGGCTTCTAGTCCTGGTCATATGCCGAGAGTATCCGCTGTCGAAATACCAAATGGGATTTCTGGTGGCCTTTGGACAAACTTGCAATCACAAGTCAGTTTTCCTTAGGAACCCAAACTTGTTTGGGTCCTTGGTCTCTAGTTAGCTTGCTCCCCCTACATGTATTAGCATTATGAGTGGTCTTTCTCATGTTATTAATCTGAAGAGTTACATAGTTTCTGGGATTAAACCAGCAATCGATGGCAAAGTGACCAATTCTGCCACAACACCAACAGTCAAATCTGTTGTACCTTTGCCTAACAATTTCCTGCTTAACCTTTTGAGATTATGGTCTAGCGGGGGCAGTAGAGTTGGAGGTAGAAGCCTCATAATGATGACAATCACATGATTTCTTCTCCTTAGTAGGCTTTTCTATAACAGGTTTAACCCATGGAGCTTTCTCGATGTTGTGACCATGATTAAAAGGGTCATAGCTCTGAAGAGTGATCTCTTCATAAGGTGCCTTAAAGACACTTTCACCAAAGTTTCGAGGGCGAGTCCATCCTTGGTACCTTGACTTGGGCTCTACATAAGTAGGCCTAGTGAAGTGACCGTAGGAGGATTCAAGATCAAACTTATCAGTAGGAAAAACAACCTTTTTAAATGTAGTCTGATCTTGTGGAGCTTTCCCCTTTTCTTTGGCCAAAGCCTTCTTGGACGCCTTATTCTTTCGCTGAGCTTTATTTATCCTAAAGGATTTACTAGGAGCCTCAATATGGCCTAAGCCAGCACCCTTAGTCTCAGTAGAGAACTCAGCAACAAGAGGAAGAACTATCTTGGGCTTAGAGAAACCTTCAATAAGTTTCTTTTCGGCTTCAAGTTGCTCTTCCAATCCCTTGATGATTTCTTCTTTCAGATCGAGATGCTTGAGAGCCTTATTGTACTCATAACCTGCAGTATCTAAGTCTTCTCTGAGTGAGTCCATCTTAATGACTTCCTCTCTCAGAGAGCTCTCTAAGGCCTTTAGAGATTTAATCTCTTTAGCCTGAGTTTTCATGACCTTTCGACATTTGTCGTAGGCCTTGATCAACTCCTTCTACTGGGTCATGAGTTCAGACTCATCGTCAGAAGAGATGTCCTCATGATCATGATCAGAGACATCAGATTCTGAGAGGGGTGTATGTGATTTTACCTCCCCAGTGAACTGGGGCTCTTCTTCTTCGCCAGAATGTGTCATGAGCCCAAAGTAGGCTTCCTCTTCTTCACTTGACTCAGATGAGTCAGTGTCACTGAGGGGTTTTCCCTTTTTGGCTACAAGGCTTCTTTCTGTCTTCTTCTTATGGTAAGAGGATTTCTTCTCCTCTCTTTTGCCACCCTCTTTCTTGTGGGGGCTATCAACGATTACATGACCTGTCTTATTATAACAGTAATAAACTATGTTAGTAGAAATATGTTTGTTCGGTTTAAAGTCATACCTGTCGTGGCTACTTGAGCTCTTCTGTCGTCGATCACCATCATATCATGATCTTCTGTATGAGGCATCCTTTCTCTCCATTGCTTTTTCTTGTTCAAGAATTTCTTGAACTATCTTGAGAGCAGCGAGAACTCTCTTTCAGATAGCTCTGAGCCTAAAGTGCTTTGCTCAGATGAATCTTCTTCACTCTCTACTTGAGCAGGGGTAGGTGAAGTAGCTTTGCCCTTCCTTGAGCTGTTTGCCTTCAAAGCGACAAACTTCTCCTTGGAAGAGAACCAACTCTTCTCTTCTTCAGCTTTTCTGGAATTAATTTGAATTTCATAGGACATCAGCTTTTCAAAGAGGTTCGAGGATCAGCCTTAGCTAACTTGCCAAATTCTCTGATGATACAGACTTTGTTGTCCCATTCCTTGGTTAGGGACCTCAGAAACTTGTCGTTCAGCTCTCCATTTGTGAAGACTCGGCCATATACTCTTAGGCCGTTTACTATCTTGAAGAAGTTCTCAAAAGTGTCAGCAATGGTGTCCTTGGGTCCTTGCCGGAAGGCTTCATACTTCTGATTCAGACGGGATCTTCTGTCATTCCTTACTTATTCAGTACCTTCCATCAAGATGATCAGAGACTGCCACATCTCCTTAACAGATTGGCAGTTAATCAAATTCTGCAGCATTGAATCATCGACTGCACTTGCTATAATATTTTTTGCTTTTTTGTCTAAAGAGACAAGTGCAATCTCATTTTTATCGAGATCCATCAGCTTCTTGGGAACTTGCTTTATATCATCTATAGTGGAGACGGTCATGAGAACATAAGGACCTTCTTAACCATTCATAAAGATCCTTGGATCCACAGCTTCCATAAAGAATTTTATTCTTTCTTTCCACATTGCAAAATTATTCTTTGTGCACAAGGGAAGCTTGGCAAAATCCTTGGCTCTGTCCATGCTTGAATAACTCAAAGACAACTTGGGGCAGATCTGATCAAGGTATTAACCTTCTAATGATTAACTTCCCTCTAATATAAATTGAAAAACATCTAAGTTGTCTACCTAAATCATCTAGGGGGGATGAATAGGTGAGTTGTGCGTCTTTTGCGGAATAAAAACTTTAGCGATCTAATGGACAAGAATTAAACAAGCATTCACATAGGACACCAAGAATTATAGTGGTTCCCCAATCTTGTGTACGTCCACTTTCCACTCACTGATCTAGCAAAGCACTAGACTCCTACTCTACTAATCTCGGATCAAAATGATCATATCACTCGGAACAACGTTCCTACAATCTCGATCCAAAAAGGGATCTACACTTGGAAGAAGAAAAACTTCCTACAACTCGGAGAACAAATCTCCTACACTCGGAGAATAAACTCCTACAAGATTAAAAAGAAATTTGTAGAATACAAACAATAATCTTCTCAGATCTTAAAATCTCCCTAGGACTTCTTTCTTGGACTTTGCGGCTTTATCAGAAATTATAGAAGAAGACACTCGGATCGATCTTGTTCTAAGAAACTTTGACTCACACGATCAAGGAGTAGATGTAGAAAGATGAATCCCTTGATCTGCGAATCTCTTTGGATCGAAAGTTCCCCTTTGTTTTCTTGAAGGTGTGCGCCGAATTTCTGTAGAAGAAGAAAACTATCCGCCGATCCAGATCTTAGAATTACTCGCTTAGGTTTTATCATTATGACAGAACCTTTTATAATGTATCCCTAATGGTAATAATCGTCATTAATGATGGTCATGTGGACCAGTCATGTCACGACATTCAAAATTTAGATCTGATAGAAACTTAAGAAATTTTCTGAAATTGGTTCGGCATTTCTCGAGGAAGATATAAATTACTCAAGTGTTATAGCAGGCTCTCGAGTGAAATACTTTGACTACTCGAGAAGAGGCATTTTTGGAAATCCTGGAAGTAGAAGTGAATCACTCGAGTGGTTAATGTATCACTCGAGTGCTAGACATACTTCTCGAGAGGTATACTTGAACTTCACGAGAGCTTGGACTTAGAGATAATTCTGGGAGGAGAGATTGATCACTCGAGTACTGAAAATGGATTACTCGAGTACTAGACTAACTACTCGAGTACAAGGAAATGCTACTCGAGTGGTCTTAGAATTTTCTCGAGAACTATCTTCTGTCACTCGACTTAATCTTCTCAACTACTCGAGTACTCAGCTAGACTACTCGAGTACTTGACTTAGAGAAAATTTCTGAGAGATAGACATGAACACTCGAGAATGAGAGCAGGTCTACTCGAGTGCTGGACTTGGCTTCTCGATTGCTAGATATAAGCTACTCGAGAACCACTTCCACACTCGAATTACATACCACACTTACTTGAGTGCTTCTAAGGCTTCTACTCGAGTACTAAGAGAGCTACTCGGGTATAACACTTAGAATTATCTCAGCTTTATGAAACTTGAGTTCTTCATTCCAAACAACATCCAGTCATCATCCATTAGTCCATGTTCTTGAACATGAAGTGTATCCCAATAGAGAGGTTACAGACGAGTCAACGCCTTGGATCACACAATGAGGAATTACATTGTATGGTCCTGTGTTTGATGACTCATTGTAGACTGACATTGGTCCACTTGGCAATAAATCCTACAAACACATAACTAGAATAGGAAATAAAATACAACCTAATTCATCTTAGTTCAAGGGTGACTTCATACAAATCTAGTTTATTGGGGATACAATACCCAACAGTATCCATAGGGCTTGATCAACATTTACTTTCTTCCCCTTTCTAGCTTCTTCAAATACTTTGTTCTCAATATCAATGCTGCTTGCCATAATTTTGCCTGAAAGGGTTTGAAAAGCATTTTCATTATCACCAGGAATGACATTTTTTTTACCCCATCGATCTATTCCATAACTTCAGTTTGAGTGACATACACATAGTTCTTTGTATGGTTTACACCTTTTACAATTGTTTGATCTATTTGGCTGACATATTCCTTGATTCCAGTGTTGTCCTGAGTGCGGAGCTGGAGATTTTCATTCATTGTTCTCATCACTTTCACATTGCTGTCCACAACCTCAACAGCTTTGGCAAACCATCTTGTGATCTCACTATTCACATGAGAAATTTCTTCCTTGATTATCTTTATTTTTCCCATAAATTCTTCTCTGACTCCTTGCACTGGTTCATCAATGTGAGCCTTTAGAAAAATACTCTGCTCATCCGACATCATTTTCAGAGCAGTTAAAATGGAAGTTGAAGAATCTATATGGGTGGATGAGGAGGCCCCTGAGGGGTGAGCAGTTTCTTTAGATGATGGCTGTGATTTGTTCCTCTGCTCACCTAGGTCCTCTTGAACTAACAACTCAATATGAGTTGCAGTATCATCACCTTTAGATAGTTGAAAATCTGGAGCAGTTGAAAGATCTGGAGTAGTTGAAAGATCTGGAGTAGTTAAAAGATCCGGAGAAGGGACATCAGTGTGAGCCTCTCCCTCAACATCAGAAACTTCTATCAGCATAACATCTGCATCATCATTCAGGAACCTGTCAAGGTCTCATTCCTTTTCTATTACCTTTTATTCAACTGTTGTTACTTGTTCTGGAAGATCTTGTTTTGCCTCCCCCTAAACTGAGGCAATCTCCTCCAAGGTGTGAACTTGAGTGTTGAAACTAAAAATCAGCTATTGTGGATTTCAGACCCTAGAAAGGGGTGACCGCACACTTACTTATCCGAGCGAGCTTGAATAACTGGGGACTTAGAACTAGAAACTGACCTAAGGCTACAACACGGAGGTCCCACCACACACCCAAAAAATCTTAGAGCGCTTCTGTTGGGTCCATTGCCCACAATGTTCCCTAAAGTGGATTTGAAGAGGCATCACCAGCAACACTAAGAGCATAGTTGTATTTGATGCTGTTTAAGCTCATCATGTGCAGGATGTTCCATGGAACAAGTCTAGATAGATTGTCTAAGTGATGTGACAGGTTGTCATATGACAAAAAGGTGGACACTAAGAGAAGATGTTGGAAAGGCATGATTTTGCCTAAGTCCACAGGCATTGAGTGAGGTAAACTCACTCAACACCAGAAGTCAAGGAGCATTTGAAAATGCAGCCAAGTCCACAGACGTTGAGTGGATCAAGATCACTCAACGCCAGAAGTAAGGAAGAATGTTGGCAAGCTAGAAATGTGGCTATGTCCACAGGCATTGAGTGAAGGTCATTCACTCAACGCCATATATCTATAGGAAAAAATATGTCTAAGTAGTTTGGCATTGAGTGATGAAGACACAGTCAACGCCATACAACAAAAAGTTGTAAGTTGAACTGAGTTCAGAGTTCGTCGAACTCAGTTCAGAGTTCGTCGAGCTGAGCTCACCATTTGTCGAGCTAAATTTAGATCTTGAGATTCTGAGCTCGTCAAACTCAGTTTAGAAATTCGTCAAACTGAGTTCAGAGTTCGTCAAGCTCAGCTCACGTTGCGTCGAGCTAAGTTTAGAGCTTGAGTTCATCGAGTTTAGTTGAGATTTTGTCGAACTGAGTTCAAAGTTTGTCGAGCTCAGTTCACCATTCGTCGAACTCAGTTCAAAGTAAGACAGTCTAAGCTAGTGTTTTTAAACACAAAATTTTGGTTAAGGTACGCTCACTCAATGCTCTTAATGCGTAAGATACTGCAGAGGTAGAAATATGGTTAATGCTAAAATCCTTGAGTGGAGGTTGCTCACTCAACGCTGTCAACGCCTAGTGGAGACAGAATTTTGTCTAAGTGTTTTGGCGTTGAGTGATGCTCACTCACTCAACGCTAAGTAGTAGAAAGCTGATAAAATAAGTTTGGCGTTGAGTGAAGCTGAATCACTCAATGCCTAGAAATAGAATTATATTCTAAGTAGTGTGGCGTTGGGTGAAGATAACTCACTCAATGCCAAGAGATAGCAAATCTGTCTAAGTGTTTTGGCATTGAGTGATGCTTACTCACTCAACGCCTATTCTAATGGTTCTTGATTTTTGGTTATATTCACAGCTGATGACGTCAGCAAGTCAACAAGTCAATATATTTTAAATTAGTGGCGGGATGGCTACAGTACACGACAAATGTTGTCGTAGACCTACTGTATGGCAGTTGGCGTTAAAGCAAAGTTGCTATTGGCCATTAATGGTGTGGGGCACACTGATCAAGAGCCGTTGGGACAAATCAATAAAAGAAAAAGGACTTTACAGGAGAAGGAAGCTTTTTGAGGAAAAAGTATCAGGCAGTTCTTCCTCTCCGCCATTATTGTGGAGCTGAAGAACAGGAAGCTCAAGTCAGCAAGACAAAGAGCAGGGTAGTTGTTGGCATCAACATCTTCAACAGCTAGTTAGATGTTGTCTTCTTCATCGACTTCAGCAGTTAAGAGTATTTCTCTGAAAAAAGAGGAAGCAGCCAAGGGCCGACCCTTGTTGCAAGTTCTTCACAGTTCTAGTTGTACAAGCAATATTCTGAAGATCTTAAATCTAGAAGCTGTGAAGAGCAGAAGCTTGAAGAAGCAGAAGTTTGAAAGAAGGCTCAGGGGACTATTCCTCAGGAGTCAAATACATGGCTGAATCACCTCAGCCCAGGAAAGGAAGAAGAGGCAAAGCTATCTTAGTCTACAAAGGTTGAGATGAGATTTTCTCAGCTCAGGTAGCAGCAATTAGCTACAGTAACTTCTTAGTTCCAGCAAGAAAAATTCCTGGTTCTATGAAATAGTAGTTAGGACTGAGCTTCAGGCTCAGTTCAGGAAGAAACAGAATATTATTCTGCAACTCACTTCAAGCTCAAGTAAATATACACTTGTTACTGTGGAAGGAGTTAGGACTAAGTACTTCTTAGTTCAGTAAAGATAGACTCAAGAACTAATTTCCTGTAGTCATAAGTTGGGTTGAGGTTACCTCAGTCAAGAAGCTTGACACAGAGAAACATCTCTTGTGTTAAGAGTTACCACCAACCCACATTCATCCTTTAGGATCCAAGTGTGGATCTGAGCGTCGGGTCTTTTGGCCTGAGGTAGGTGACAAGCTTGTCACTGAGTTGTCGGTGTCTGGAAGGGCACTGAGGTAGGTACCTGCTGGGTACTGATCTGTAGGAGTGCTGTAGCACTCTGAGAGTAGGGCCTTATGCCTAAAGTTATAGGGCTGAAAAGCCTGAGCTGTAGGCCTTAGAGATAAGGATGAGGTAGGTGGCTTGAGGGTCACTGAGTGTAGGAGCACTACAGAGCTCTGAGGTAGGATCCTTTGTGGATCTGTGGTAGGGCTGTCCTCCCAGCCTGAGTATAGGGCTTAATAGCCTAAGGCAGGTGGTTTGCTGACCACTGAGTTATAGGCTCTTGTGGCTGAGAAGTAAGTCTTGGAGGATACTTAGAGATCCTGAGGGATCTGAGGTGTGAGCTCTTTGGAGTAGGTTTTGGAGAAGTGTCTAGTCCAACAAGTTAGTTGGATAAGTGTGAGGGAAAGTGCATGTACCCAGTTGGGGAACCATTATAAATATCTGTGTTGTGCTGTGTTGGTTGTTCTTGTTGAATATTACAGGTACTGAGGACAACTCTAGATCACTTAATAAAGAAACAACAAAAAGAACTCAAAAGAGACCAATAACCTTTTCACTCCCTCCTTTAAGTAATTTAGCTATCCTTGAATTAAAGACTTTCAAGTGATATTAGAGGGAGGTTACTCAAAAAGGACTTAACAGTCTGAGTAGATCTCAAAAGATAGCTAAAAGGTTTGCATTAGTGGGTTTAAAAGAGAACCATATGGACTGGAGCTCAATGAAGTTTCAAATCTGCAGTAAGAGCAAGAACCACATTGGACTGTTGGTAGCTCTTAAAGATGATGATGTCTATGCAGATGCAAGAATAGAGATCAGAGCCCCTCTATCACACTTAGATAGTGACATAGAGGTGGATGAAGTTGAGGAAAGTGAATGCAGATGTTATGGGCTGATTGCTACACCAGAAGAAGAAGATTTTAGCCAGGATTAGCCTGGTCCAGATTAGGTACAATCTCTTTATAGTCCCTCTTATTGCTCAGGGTATGAGTCCAGCTAAGACTCGGATACTTCCTCGTCAAGTAATGATGAGAGTCCTCTGTCAGAAGATGATATCAATCAATTAATTGAGAATCATGCTATACTTTTGAAAGATTTCAAGGAAAGCAAGTTGCTTGTTAAGAAACAAGCAGAGAAAATTGGCTCCCTCCAGTTAGCTACTTCCCGACAAGATGAGACTTCATCCTTTCTATCTCTAAAAGAGAGGGAAGTAGCTCATCTGAAGATCATGGTAGATATCCATGTTGAGTCCATAAAATATAAGGAATCTATTATCAAGGTTTTTGAAGAGAAACTTGAAAGGGAGAAGAGGATGATAGCAAATTTCTCTAAGATAGATGCTGTCAAGATAAAATCTGAATCTGAGTGGATTTCTAAAGTTATCCAATCTCAAAGGAGAGTTCAAGATCCTATTGTTCCATAATCAATCTTTTATAAGGTAATCCTCCCTTCTAACAGGTATGACCAGGACTGCATTGATGGTCACTATAAGAATGAGAATTCTTCCTGTAAGAATACAAGAGTATCTTCCAATGGAAGAAGAAAGGGTAGGCAAATGAGTGCCTTTAAAGCTCCCCATGAAAAAGTACAAATTGCCCATGCTGGACAATTTATATTTGGTGTCTCAGCCCCAACTCACAAGGGAAAGGCAGTGGCTTTCACTCAAGCCCATCCAGCAAATACTCAGACTAAGGGTCAGTATACTAGTAAGTCTAACTTGGCTAGCTCTGATGATATAAATAACATGTCTTCTGCAAAGAAGACAGCTGTAAATACCATTCAGGGCAAGCAAAGGAAGCCTGCTATAAGAATAACCTTCAGTCAGATCCTTGCTGAAAGGAACCTGAAGAAAGTTGCTGCTCCTCTTCCTCATGTTTAGTCATTAGTTAACCACACTATAAGACCTGCTCAAAAAAGAAGATATAATATTCATGAGTGTTGGTGTTGTGGTAAGGTGGGGCATTTTGCCCTAGATTGCTGGCACAATCCTTTTGTGTCTAGAGCAAGAGTTAGCCTACCTGTCAGAAATTCTGCAGGTAGGCAAGTTAGATTTCATTCTAATCAGAACATAGGATCTAGTACCTATTGAACTCCTAAGGTAAGATAATTCTGTTTTGCAGGTTAGTCTAAGTGCCCATCCCCCATGTGGTCCTTGGACAGAAGATGTTTCAAAACTTGGACTGGAACAAGGAAGTTATCCTATGGATCATTCTCCAAGGATAAGGATGTTGTGTATATTTTTGAAGAAGGGTACAAGTGGTATCAAGTGGCATGGGAGAGCTGGGTCAGTTGTATCTACTTTAGAGATATGCTCCTAGTCAAGTGGTACAATCATTATGAGAGTGGCAACTGGCCATGATCATGGATGAAGGCCAGCTGGATCCAGCCAGCAGGAATGTCTGGTTGGACAAAGTCTTGCTGCCACACCAGCAGATCTGGAAAGGAAAAGTAGGTTGTACTCATCTCTGAGGAAAGTACAAGTAGCTCCTCCATGAGCAGCAAGGAAGAGGCACACTGTACTCAGCTAAAAAGGTTCTCAAGTGGTATTATCAGCTGTTAGACTCTTCAGAGGAAACTTGAAGAGAAATGTATGCTCAGGATTCAATATCATCTGATCTTGCAGCAAGGTATGTCTAAGTCAGTGGGCTTTATGGACAAGCTTTATGCCAATTCCAAAGGGAAGACTTTCAAGCTAGATGTTCATATTTTGGGAACATGTTCAGTCAGGATTGCTTGACAAGCTTGAGCCATGCCTAGAGTACCTCCAGCATTAAAAAGATCAAGCAGTACTGCTGAAGTTTAGAAATGTCTCTATAGACAATGCTAAGGATGAGAGGGAGACCATCCAGATAATTGCAACTGCTGTGAATGAGCAAGCTCAAAAGAAAAGCTAGATTGCTCCAACTAGTGTTGATACAAGTCAACTCATTCATATTGGAATAGTAGTGTAAAGAAAGACTTGTTATCAAAATGAAAGGATGGTTCATGGAAAGATCATTCAAGGTTCAAGTGGTCTTAAAGTCCAACAGCTGCAGGAGAAAATTCGGCCACATGAGAAGAGAAAGCTGGCTACTGCACCAATGGTATTATCTGAAATCAGCTCTATGGTACCAGAACCATAACCTCCAGATAAGTAGAACTTCTTTTTATTGATATTCTACTAGTGTAATCTAAGCTGTTAGGAATCCTGTCTGTCATAGCAGGACTATGCATATGTAGATTAAGTATCAATAAGTTTGGGAGCATAAGGAAGAACTCAATCCTAAGTTTGTCCTTACTGACAAGTGGCTGACAGGTTTATCATGCCACTAGATGAAGTCAAGTTCAACATCCTCTAGGTTGAGATTGGGTAGATAAGACATTGATGTGACATCAAAACTATAAAGACCATTAAGTGGTATCAAGACTAAATGGACTCAAGTGTCCAGTAGAGGGAATGACAGGGATGCTCCCATTAAAGGGGAGCATGTCTAGCACTTGCTGGAACAGGATCATCCTCCTATTGAGAAGGAGCAAGCAGCTACTGCTGTAGATCAGAGATCTTCACAGACTAGTTTGTCCTAAGGACAATGCACAGACTAAGGGGGAGATCATGAGAAGAGAAACAGCTACCAGCCAGCTCAAGTAGATCCATGGTTCATTCTGTAGATACAACTTCAGTAAGTGGAACTATGTGTGCATCAATTTCAAGTGATGCAGTGTTGTGTTGTTTTAATGTATCAACACAAAAGGTATGACTCTTAATCTAGTAGATTGATCACTAGGATAATTTTCTTAGTGTTATCAACATAGGACTTTGACTAGGACCAAGAGATAATCTCTCTCATGATCCTTCTCCTCCCTCAATAAATATACCTATTAAAGAAGACAGAAAGGGAGAGATGTGTGGTAATACATAAGGGGGAGATATAGAAGCAATACTTGACATGTTATGCAATGACTGAGAAATGCAATGACTGACCACATGTTGTGCCATGTTTGTGTCAGTGAATATTTTGAGATAAGTGCTTCTAGTGGTGCTCCACTTAAATACTAGGTGGTATAAATGAGAGTGTATATTACTTGAGCAATTGCTCAAGTAGTATGAGGATGCATTGACTTAACTTATTAAGTCAATACAATTAATTGGAGCATAATGAATTAAAATAGCGTAAGCTAGCAGTTGTAGCAGATTATAATCTACAGCTGCATGGATTTATTCTACCTATTATGTTAATGCCTCTTAGTATTGCTGGGTGTTCTGCCTTCTTCAAATAGGGGGCGATTATTGGGTCCATTGCCCATAATGTTCTCTAAAGTGGATTTGAAGAGACATCACCAATAACATTAGGAGCAAAGTTTTATTTGATGTTGTTTAAGCTCATCATGTGCAAGATGTTCCATGGAACAAGTCTAGACAGATTGTATAAGTGATGTGACAGGTTGTCATAAGGTAGAAAGGTGGACACCAAGAGACGATGCTGGAAAGGCAGGATTTTGCCTATGTCCACAGGCGTTGAGTGAGGTAAACTCACTCAACGCTAGAAGTCAAGGAGCAATTGAAAATGCAGCCAAGTCCACAGGCGTTGAGTGGATCATGCTCACTCAACGCCAGAGGTAAGGAAGAATGTTGGCAAGCTAGAAATGTGGCTATGTCCACATGCGTTGAGTGAAGGTCATTCACTCAACGCCATAGATTTATTGGCAGAAATATGGCTAAGTAGTTTGGCGTTGAGTGATGAAGACACACTCAACGCCATATAACAAAAAGCTGTGAGTTGAAATGAGTTCAGAGTTCGTCGAACTCATTTCAGAGTTCGTCGAGCTGAGCTCACCATTCGTCGAGCAAAATTTAGAGCTTGAGATTCTGAGTTCGTCGAACTCAGTTCAGAAATTTGTCGAACTGAGTTCAGAGTTCTTCGAGCTCAGCTCACCTTTTGTCGAGCTAAGTTCAGTGCTTGAGTTCTGAGTTCGTCGAGCTCAATTGAGATTTTGTCGAACTGAGTTCAAAGTTCGTCGATCTCAGTTCACCATTCGTCGAACTCAGTTCAAAATAAGATAGTCTAAGCCAGTGTTTTTAAACACAGAATTTTGGCTAAGGCAGAAAGCGTTGAGTGAGGCGTGCTCACTCAACGCTCTTAACGCCTAAGATACTGCAGAGGCAGAAACATGGTTAAGGCAAAAAACATTGAGTGGATGTTGCTCACTCAACGCTATCAACGCCTAGTGGATACAAAATTTTGTCTAAGTATTTTGGCGTTGAGTGATGCTCACTCACTCAATGCCAAGCAGCAGAAAGCTGATAAAGAAAGTTTGGCTTTAGTGAAGTTGAATCACTCAACGTGTAGAAATATAATTATATTCTAAGTAGTGAGGCGTTGAGTGAAGATTACTCACTCAACGCCAAGAGACAGCAAATCTGTCTAAGTGTTTTGGCGTTGAGTGATGCTTACTCACTCAACACTTATGCTAATGTTGTTTGATTTTTGGTTAAGTCCACAGCTGACAATGTCAGCAAGTCAACATATTTCAAATTTGTGGCAGGATGGCGACAGTATGCGACAAATGTTGTCGCAGACCTACTGTACGATAGTTGGTGTTAAATCAAAGTTGTTGCTGGCCATTAATGGTGTGGGGCCCACTGCTCAAGAGCCGTTGGGAGAAATAAATAAAAGAAAAAAGCCTTTACAGGAGAAGGAAGATTTTTGAGGAAAAAGTATCAGGTAGTTCTTCCTCTCCGCCATTGTTATGGAGCTGAAGAACAGGAAGCTCAAGTCAGCACGACAAAGAGCAAGGTAGTTGTTGGCATCAACATCTTCAACAACTAGTTAGTTGTTGTCATCTTCATCGACTTCAGCAGTTTAGACTATTTCTCTGAGGAAAGAGGAAGCAGCTAAGGGCCGACCCTTGCTGTAAGTTCTTCACAGTTCCAGTTGTAAAAGCAACATTCTGAAGATCTTAAATCTGGAAGCTGTGAAGAGAAGAAGCAGAAATCTGAAAGAAAGCACTTGGAACTATTCCTCAGGAGTCAAAGACAAGGCTGAATCACCTCAGCCCAGGAAAGGAAGAAGAGGCAGAGCTATCTTAGTCTGCAAAGGTTGAGCTGAGATTTTCTCAGCTCAGGTAGCAGCAATTAGCTGCAGTAACTTCTCAGTTCCAGTAGGAAAAATCCCTGGTTCTGTGAAGTAGTAGTTAGGACTGAGCTTCAGGCTTAGTTCAAGATGTAAGACCCCCTTTTTTTTTGAAAGCCCAGGGTCTTATGCCCAGAACCGCCGCTTTGAGGTGACACCTTCGCACCCGGGAAGGTCGTCACTACAACGCGCCGATTCTGCCGGCCTTTTCGATCATAATAAGTAGCAAGCAAGAAGAGTAAGCAAGTCCACCAGAAGAAAATATCACATATAAATAAAAACTCCACGAAGTGAGTGTCCACAAAAATCATCAGAGAACAAAGATACTAGAAATATAAGGGCTCATGCACGGTACATCAAGTCCTCACTACAAAATCACTTAATGCGGAAGCAAAACTAAAACTCTACTAAAGGTCGGGACTCACGGTCCCTGCAGTCTGGACTCCTGTGCTAGACTGACCCATCTCCAAGCATACCGGCCTCCTGGGCTGCTCCTCCGGGCTGGGCTCCGCGATCCCCTAATATGATATAGTTCGAAAACCGTTAGTCTAAAAGACTAAGCCCTATCATCCCCCACCCCTTCCCCCACGCTCTAAGGCACCGGGCGAAGAGGAAGAAAGGGGAGGACATGAAAGTGGAGATAAATTCCAAAACAAATGACGGTGGACCTAACTAGCAAGTTATAACAGGTGAACAATCTAAGTGTTGTAATAGGTATAACAGAAAGGAAGTAAGTAAGAAATTAAACCTTCGCTTATATGAGTACACATAAGCCAAGGGATCTTTTGCAAGGCTCCCATCGTATAATGCGTCCCATACCACTTATACGTTGGGGTGTCGGTTATCAAGCAGCAGATATATATATATCAAATTGACCTTAATTTATAAACTTGCCCACACAAGCTTATAGACCAAGGGGTCGTTTTGCAAGTCCTAAAGTATAGCGTCCCGGCCATTCCACTTATATTTTAGGTGTCAAGGTTGTTATGAATGATTATGACATGCAGTTATATGATGGGTTATGATGTTCAAGCAGTGCAACTCACACACCCAACCTTGTGTACACAAACCTTTAGTTCCCCCTTTCTGGAGATAACTCCCAGGTTACTCCCGTAGTGGCAAACGGAAGCGGTGGATTGGGCCTCGCCCACCTCAAAACCAGTAAAAGCACCACTGGTCTGACCTATCGTATGCCCTCAACGCCTGGTGCACGACGCGGACTCCTGCGTACTCTTGCCGACTGGTCCACCGGACTTAACCTTGGCTAAGTGCTAGTCACCTTGCCGAGTCAACGATATCGGTGTCGGTGCAATTGAACTCCCCGATATCGAGAACCCACCACCTTAATCTTTCCTATTTTTATGCACATGCAGCAGTTTAATATATAACAATTTAAAGTGTCAAAATCCCGGACTAAACCGTCCGTATTAACCACATCCGAGAACAAATTCCCCGGACTAAACCGCCCGGCTCATCTCCAGACTTCATCCCTTAGAACACCACGGGACGGCGCCCCCTTGAACACCTCGGGACGACTTAACCATTACCAACCCTAACTAATGAGTGTGTGCAATGTGAATCCCTATTAGGCTAATTACTCTTTCGTTTGTTTTAAGATTTACGTTAGCCCAGGACTGCCTCTGGAATATACCCTGTGAGGGGTTCTCAATAGGCACTAGGAACCAAGACGGCAGCATTACGGCCCGAAGTTCCCTTTCACAAGGCACTTATTGTTATTGGTTGTTTTTCCCTTACCCGTTCCCTTTATAAATTGCATCAAACTAAACCTAGGGTGGATTTGACTCTTCACTCTTACGGGAACGGCGATCTTTCGTCAGTCCTGCGCACCTTCTAGAGCGCATCAACTCATTCCTCACCACACTTGAAAGCTCCTATGGTGATCCATCCTCTTTCTTTAAATCCAACCAACACAAGCTGTCCTTACGCTAACCCAAACCTTATCCTGTTACTCATTTCCCAAAGTTACTAACTACAGACCACCTTATACTAAGTGATGTCTATGATAGGATATCCTTTGTGTTTTCATCAAAACAGCCTAATTTATTTACTGGGGGCCTATCACGACATAATTGAATCAATTCCCGGTTATAACAATTTTCTCAATTAATCTATTAATTAATTAATTTTACTAAAATCCAAGGTCTTCCAAATTTGAACAAGGAGTATACTTTTCAGTCATGTATAAATCATAATAAATTTAAGACAAATACTACTATGTCTAAAAATGATATATCCAAGGTTTGGCAATTTTTACTAAGGTCTAAGGGGCCTAAACATATTTTTGCAATAATCCATTCCTTTCATGTCTAATGAATAAACTACATCAGATTCTCTTCTAAATAATTTGGATTAATTACAGGCTACTAGAAATACCATGAAAACAGTACTATAAAAGTTTCATAATTTTCCTGCTGGAAATTAATTTATAATAAATCATTTACTAAAAACCTAATCTAGCATGCTTGTGAATCAAGTACTATATTCATAACTCCAAAAATCCAGAATAAAATCCCACTGTTTCAAAATGATTTAAAAACCCTATTTACCAACTTTCATAATTTTCCAGAAACTATTTATGCCATAAAATATTTTTAAACCATAAAGCCCTTTAATAACACTTGTGAAAGAACTACTCTATTTATTCAACATAAAATTAAAATAAAATTCTTGAGCATTCCTACTGGCCAACAACATCTAATTCCAGAGTTTCAAGGGGGTCTTATTTGAATTAAAAATCTTTAATAAATAAAACATCAAATAGGGCTATACCCATATTCATGAATGAAGTACTAAAAACAATAATCCAAAAATTCTAGTAAAATCACTCAAGGGTCCTAACTACCCTAGAAACACTCTACCCAAGTTTCATAGCTTTTGAGTGCATTTAAACTACTACTTTGACCTAAAAGCCCTTCTACTCTAAAACTAGGGTTTAGGTTTTGAGGTACCTACCTACCTCAAAATTCTCTAATATTACAACCAGAGGGTTAAATACCCATTAACTACCTCTCCACCAAAACCCAAGGCCATACAAAGGCAGTTGCCCCTATGTCCTTCACAAGCCCCCAAAGTCCACATTTAGGATTTGAACCTGGGCCCTAGGGTAAACTTACCCTAATCCATCCCATTTTCCCTAAGGGAGTTCTTAGGACCATTTTAAACCAGTGGTCAGAATCTCAACCTCTGTTGAGGTGAGATGATCACACAAGTGTCAAAAGAACCTTTCCCTAAGCTTCCCTTCACTAGGTCAAAACTAGGGTTTAGAGGATTCCTATTCAAAACTCAATCAAATAAGTTGAAATTTGAACCAGACCTAGATACCTATACCAGGGACACCTCACCAAAATTTGGGAGGGTATGGAGGTCATTTGACCCTTTAAATATCTTACCCTAACTTTTCTAGGGTTAGGGAAAAACCCTAAGCTACACTATCCCAAATGGTCTCCAATTTTTACAGGAGCTAGATCTAGGTAATAATAAGCCTCTGTACAAAATTCAGGGAATTTGGACTAAGGGTTAGGTGTGGGGAATTATTTTAAAATCTGCCCTACATATAGGACCTACCCTAGAAAAATGGCCCTAAAAGTCAGTAGACTTGTCCTAAAATTTTCCATAACATATCAAACTGTAGATAATAAAAAGTCCTACAACATTTATATAGATCATCTTTGATGAAAATGCCCCTAAAGGGCCTAAATAATTTTTATAACAAATCTGCCCTAATTCTAGGACATACCCATAATAAAATGGCCCTACAGGTCTTGGTTCCCTACCAAAATTTCACCACAGCATATCCAATTGTAGGTATTTAAAGGACCTACATCTTTCATGCTATAAACTTTTTCAGGAGGTGCACAGAAGGGGCCTAAATTACATTTACAGTAAATCTGTGTAAATAAAATACAAAAAATTGAATATATAAAATCATTAAACTTATTTAATAGGGGTTGCACGAATCTTAAAGCAAGATCCAACGGAGGCTGTTCGTCTTCTCCGATTGAGCAGAATTTCAGGCCGTGGGGGAGGTGTTTCACGGGCCATATCCCGGCGGCCTGAGGCGGCGCCACCACCGGAAAACGTCTCCTATGTGTTCCCGGTGGTGGGGGCTTCCATTTGCCGGCGCTAGGGCGGCCGGAGGTGGCGGCGCCGCCCTACACGAGAGCTCCAAAAGTCCATGAAAAATGGAATTTTTCTGAAATTTAAACTCCTATTCCATCTTGTTTGAGCACGACATCAACTCCTAAACATTCCTAGGATCTAAGCATAGAAGAAGAGGTGAGGGAGGACCTGAGTTCGGGCTTGGATGCGGGTGGAGCGACGGGAATGCATAGCGGCGGCGGCGGCGTTTCCTCTTCTTGGTGGCTCCGGCAGCGGTTCTCCCTCCTATCTAGGGTTTCGAAATCCGTCGCTCTAGCTTGCTGATGAGGTATAAATGGCCAGGAGGGGAGGGGGAGGCGGTTTTGAAAATGGCCATTAAAGCCATTAATGGCTAAGCTCGGCCATGGAGGAGGGGGGCTGAACCAGGGCTTAGGTGGCCGGGAAATGGCTGGAAACTTCTCCCCTTCCCCAGGGGAGTTGAATTCAGCCATTAAGGGTGGCCTTTGGCCTCCCTTTGGCCGAACCCCTTCATTCCCTTTTTTATCTTATTTCTCTCTCTCCTCCATTATCATGAAAATGATATTTTTTTCTCTCTCCTAATTATCATGGACGAATTTGCTCATCTCCCTCAACCTATTGGCAGCCCACTAATGTTTATAATTCCCTTGGGAAATATCATGAAGGGAGTGGTTCACCTTCCACCATAAGTGGCCTCTTTAAACACTTTCTCTCTCCTCTTTATTTCTCTAAATTTAGGCTTCTCTCTCTCTCTCCTAGTCACTAGGTTGACTAGTCAATGGTCTAGGTTATTGGCAGCTATGAATAATCATATTAATCATGCACTCAAGGTTAACTTAGAGGAGAGAGTGGCTTGAGCTTGGGTTAACCCAAATAGGCTATGTTGACATGACTTGGGTTAAATGTTGACTTGGTGACTTTGACCTTTTGGGTCAACATTAATGGGTCCTTAGTGACCCATTGGGCTCCCCTAAGGCCTAGGTAGGGTTAGTTGGGGTTGGCTTGGCACCTTGGAGGTTACATGACTCTTAGGAAGGGCACTTTGACCACTTTAGGGCTAGAGTTGACTTGAGTCAATTTAGTCACTAGGGTTGACCCCAATGAGTCCCTGGTGACTCATTGGCCCCATATTGGGTCTAGGGATGCCTTGGGGTCAGTTTGAACCCACTAGGTCACTCAAACCCAGTGTTTTAGAAACTTGCCCTTTGCAACCCAACTGAGTCTCCACTAGGTCTTTAGGTCACTTGCTTTTCTTGGTTCCCTGAGAACTTGTCATGACCTAGTCTTGCTCAAAGCCACTCCTAGGGGGTCCAATTTGAAAATGGGATGTTACAAATCCCAATAAACAAAACAAAAATTTCGTCCCCGAAATTAAAGTTAAGTCTACGGGAGTCTCTACCGGGATAACTTAAGCTTGTAACATCCCATGAAGCGTGGAAGCACCTACTAGGTTAACAACATAAGGGCTAGCCCCAATAAACAAAAGGATTAGCCTCTACCTTTTTAAATAATTCTACTAGTACTGGAAAAATAAGGAAAAACGATTAACACACCGGAGGAGTTGCGAGGTATACCTGACTGAATAGCTCCGGATATTTTTCCCGCATCAGGTCCTAAGGCTCCCAAGTATGCTCCTCTCGTCCGTGGTTCCTCCACAAGACCTTGACTAGTGGGATCTTCTTGCGGCACAAGACTCGTATCCCCTGGTCATCGATCCGTATCGGCTCCAAATGAACAGATCGATCTGAGGCTACCGGCCCATCAGTGGCCGTAATCTGCAACTCCGGGCGTAGTAAAGCCCTCCTGAGTGAAGACACGTGAAAAACATCGTGCAAGCCAGCCAGCTCCAGTGGCAGCGCCAGCCGGTAAGCTAGAGGACCGATCCGCTCCAGGATCCTGGACAGTCCCATGTATCTCGGGCTGAGCTTCTTCTGATGACCTCGCACCCGTGAAACTCCATGCATCGGCCGGATCTTCAAGAACACCCGGTCCCCGATCTGAAACTCCGCCTGACGATGCCGATCATCATAATACTTTGCTTGTCTGCTCTGCGCCTCTAACATCCGGTCCCGGATCAGTCTCACCTGAGCCTCGGTGTCTTCCACAAACTCTGAGTCTAGAATCATCGGATCCACGTCCTGCAGCCAAGATAATGGTGTCCTACACCTTCTCCCATACAAGGCCTCGTAAGGAGCCATCCGTATGCTGGACTGGTAGCTGTTGTTATACGAGAACTCCACCAATGACAACATCTTCTCCCAGGGCTCTCCGCGATCTACAATACATAGTCTCAAGAGGTCTTCCAGCATCCGATTGGTACGCTCCGTCTGCCCGTCAGTGTGGGGGTGGAAAGCCGTACTGAAAGTCAGCCGGGAGCCAAGGTAAGCCTGCACCTATCTCCACTCTCTGGATGTAAACCGACCATCTCGATCTGATACGATCGTCCTAGGCACGCCGTGATAACGAATATACTGCTCCACGAACTTCCAAACCAAAACTCCAACAGAGTAATCCTTCCTGATCGGGATGAACCTAGCCACCTTTGTCAGCCGGTCAATGATTACCCAGATAGAATCGTTTCCCGTGCGTGAACGAGGGAGGCCATGGATGAAGTCCATCGCGATATCATCAAACTTCCACTCCGGCACTGGGAGTGGCTGCAGCAGTCCAGCGGGGTGTCTGCACTCTGCCTTCACTAACTGGCACGCCTCGCAGTGGGTCACAAAATAAGTGATGTCCTTCTTCATGCCCGGACAGTAGAGTGTCTTCTTCAAATCCGTCGTCATCTTCGTAATCCCGGGATGTATAGAGTATCGGCTATGACGAGCCTCTGTCATAATGTCCTCCCGAATCTGCCCTCCATCCGGTATGTAAGTCCGACCCTTGAAGCATACCAGATCACCTCGCATCGAATAGCCCCCAGCTGAGCCTGCCTCTATGGCCCTGAAAATCGGCTCCAATTTGGCATCCTGCCTCTGCGAGTCTCTAACTCTGTCATGAATAGTGTCGGTGGCGCTCGTCGCAGCTAAATACTCCTCATACAGATCGGTGTCTTCGGACGATACCAAGGTGATGTGCATATCTTCAAAGCTCCGCAATATCTCTAAAGACATGACCTGGTGACCGGCTTCGGAAGTGCCACATTCCCTAAACTAGGTCCGAGGGAACCCAAGCCAATACTAATTTTCCCAATAAACAAAAGTTTATCCCCCAATAAACAAAAGATAAGCCCTACCTACCTTGGGCTAAGCATCTTTGATATTACCATGTTATCTCCGTCCCAGCTGGGTGCACAATCCCTAGGGCATCAATCTTCGACTTAGGGTTCCAAACTGAAACTTGTTGATATACTTCATACATAAAACTCTCTGAGTCACATTTATGGCAACCTTATTCCGGTCAAAATGTTCCTAATCCCAAATGGGTATCTTCCGAACTTGAATTCCTATCCGACCCTCGGTGTTTGTCTTGGTGGTTGTCTCCGAGTAATCTTGTTACCTGTACGAGGGTTAAAACTACTTATCTTCCACCATTCTGCTAATGGATTATTGGTCTCATTTCTCCTTAAGGTAGTCTACTGATTTGAGTAATCCCTGATAGGGACCGTAGGGTCACCTGAGTTTATCTATTAGGTTGTCATTCTCGTGTTAAAATCCTCCCGTTATTCTGTTTGGGTATCTCCTTACCTTAAACAAGTTCATACCTAGGGTATATTTCGAACTAGGGCATGTTACAAGTCGTCATGGTTAGTCATGTGCCCTAATGGGTTGAGTCTAACTTATTGACTAAAGAATTATAAGATGAGGTCTTTACAGCCGGAGGTGCTCCCTGCTGGGGGTAGGGTTTGCCTCAAGCTACAAAGAAGAATTCCATTTGTTAGAGAAGTGGACAATTTATATGTGATCACCATATGGGCACACCACTGCTTCTGCTGCTTAGTTTGTCCCCAAACTAAACTCGCGCGGGGGTGACCCAGGGTTTGTGGACTGCTACTTTTTTCCGATCGATGTTATCCTATGATACCACTTGTAAGACCCCCTTTTTTTGAAAGCCCGGGGTCTTATGTCCAGAACCGCCGCTTTGAGGTGACACCTTCACACCCGGGAAGGTCTTCACTGCAACGTGCCGATTCAGTCGGCCTTTTCGATCACAATAAGTAGCAAGCAAGAAGAGTAAGCAAGTCCACCAGAAGAAAATATCACATATAAATAAAAACTCCACGAAGGGAGTGTCCACAGAAATCATCAGAGTACAAAGATACTAGAAATATAAGGGCGCATGCCCGGTACATCAAGTCCTCACTACAAAATCACTCAATGCGGAAGCAAAACTAAAACTCTACTAAAGGTCGGGACTCACGGTCCCTGCAGTCTGGACTCCTGTGCTAGACTGCCCCATCTCCAAGCGTACCGGCCTCCAGGGCTGCTCCTCCGGGCTGGGCTCCGCGATCCCCTAATATGATATAGTTCGAAAACCGTTAGTCTAAAAGACTAAGCCCTATCATCCCCCACCCCTTCCCCCACGCTCTAAGGCACCGGGCGGAGAGGAAGAAAGGGGAGGACATGAAAGTGGAGATAAATTCCAAAATAGATGACGGTGGACCTAACTAGCAAGTTATAACAGGTGAACAATCTAAGTGTTGTAATAGGTATAACAGAAAGGAAGTAAGAAATTAAACCTTCGCTTATGTGAGTACACATAAGCCAAGGGATCTTTTGCAAGGCTCCCATCGTATAATACGTCCCATACCGCTTATACGTTGGGGTGTCGGTTATCAAGCGGCAGATATATATATATCAAATTGACCTTAATTTATAAACTTGCCCACATAAGCTTATAGACCAAGGGGTCGTTTTGCAAGTCCTAAAGTATAAGCATCCCATTCCACTTATATTTTAGGTGTCAAGGTTGTTATGAATGATTATGACATGCAGCTATATGGTGGGTTATGATATTCAAGCAGTGCAACTCACACACCCAACTTTGTGTACACAAACCTTTAGTTCCCCCTTTCTGGAGATAACTCCCAGGTTACTCCCGTAGTGGCAAACGGAAGCGGTGGGTTGGGCCTCGCCCACCTCAAAACCAGTAAAAGCACCACTGGTCTGACCTATCGTATGCCCTCAACGCCTGGTGCACGACGCGGACTCCTGCGTACTCTTGCCGACTGGTCCACCGGACTTAACCTTGGCTAAGTGCTAGTCACCTTGCCGAGTCAACGATATCGGTGTCGGTGCAATTGAACTCCCCGATATCGAGAACCCACCACCTTAATCTTTCCTATTTTTATGCACATGCAGCAGTTTAATATATAACAATTTAAAGTGTCAAAATCCCGAACTAAACCGTCCGTATTAACCACATCCGAGAACAAATTCCCCGGACTAAACCGTCCGGCTCATCTCCAGACTTCATTCCTTAGAACACCACGGGACGGCGCCCCCTTGAACACCTCGGGACAACTTAACCATTACCAACCCTAACTAATGAGTGTGTGCAATGTGAATCCCTATTAGGCTAATTACTCTTTCGTTTGTTTTAAGATTTACGTTAGCCCAGGACTGCCTCCGGAATATACCCTGTGAGGGGTTCTCAATAGGCACTAGGAACCAAGACGGCGGCATTACGGCCCGAAGTTCCCTTTCACAAGGCACTTATTGTTATTGGTTGTTTTTCCCTTACCCGTTCCCTTTATAAATTGCATCAAACTAAACCTAGGGTGGATTTGACTCTTCACTCTTACGGGGACGGCGATCTTTCGTCGGTCCTGCGCACCTTCTAGAGTGCATCAACTCATTCCTCACCACACTTGAAAGCTCCTATGGTGATCCATCCTCTTTCTTTAAATCCAACCAACACAAGCTGTCCTTACGCTAACCCAAACCTTATCCTGTTACTCATTTCCCAAAGTTACTAACTACAGACCACCTTATACTAAGTGATGTCTATAATAGGATGTCCTTTGTGTTTTCATCCGAACAGCCTAAGTTATTTACTGGGGGCCTATCACGACATAATTGAATCAATTCCCGGTTATAACAATTTTCTCAATTAATCTATTAATTAATTAATTTTACTAAAATCCAAGGTCTTCCAAATTTGAACAAGGAGTATACTTTTCAGTCATGTATAAATCATAATAAATTTAAGACAAATACTACTATGTCTAAAAATGATATATCCAAGGTTTGGCAATTTTCACTAAGGTCTAAGGGGCCTAAACATATTTTTGCAATAATCCATTCCTTTCATGTCTAATGAATAAACTACATCAGATTCTCTTCTAAATAATTTGGATTAATTACAGGGTACTAGAAATACCATGAAAACAGTACTATAAAAGTTTCATAATTTTTCTGTTGGAAATTAATTTATAATAAATCATTTACTAAAAACCTAATCTAGCATGCTTGTGAATCAAGTACTATATTCATAACTCCAAAATCTAGAATAAAATCCCACTGATTTAAAATGATTTAAAAACCCTATTTACCTACTTTCATAATTTTCCAGAAACTATTTATGCCATAAAATATTTTTAAACCATAAAGCCCTTTAATAACACTTGTGAAAGAACTACTCTATTTATTCAACATAAAATTAAACTAAAATTCATGAGCATTCCTACTGGCCAACAACATCTAATTCCAGAGTTTCAAGGGGGCCTTATTTGAATTAAAAATCTTTAATAAATAAAACATCAAATAGGGCTATACCCATATTCATGAATGAAGTACTAAAAACAATAATCCAAAAATTCTAGTAAAATCAGCCAAGGGTCCTAACTACCCTAGAAACACTCTACCCAAGTTTCATAGCTTTTGAGTGCATTTAAACTACTACTTTGACCTAAAATCCCTTCTACTCTAAAACTAGGGTTTAGGTTTTGAGGTACCTACCTACCTCAAAATTATCTAATATTACAACCAGAGGGTTAAATACCCATTAACTACCTCTCCACCAAAACCCAAGGCCATACAAGGGCATTTGCCCCTATGTCCTTCACAAGCCCCCAAAGTCCACATTTAGGGTTTGAACTTGGGCCCTAGGGTAAACTTACCCTAATCCATCCCATTTTCCCTAAGGGAGTTCTTAGGACCATTTTAAACCAGTGGTCAAAATCTCAACCTCTGTTGAGGTGAGATGATCACACAAGTGTCAAAAGAACCTTTCCCTAAGCTTCCCTTCACTAGGTCAAAACTAGGGTTTAGAGGATTCCTATTCAAAACTCAACCAAATGGGTTGAAATTTGAACCAGACCTAGATACCTATATTAGGGACACCTCACAAAAATTTGGGAGGGTATGGAGGTCATTTGACCCTTTAAATATCTTACCCTAGCTTTTCTAAGGTTAGGGCAAAACCCAAAGCTACACTATCCCAAATGGTCTCCAATTTTTACAGGAGCTAGATATAGGTAATAATAAGCCTCTGTACAAAATTCAGGGAATTTGGACCAAGGGTTAGGTGTGGGGAATTATTTTAAAATCTGTCCTACATATAGGACCTACCCTAGATAAATGGCCCTAAAAGTCAGTAGACTTGTCCTAAAATTTTCCATAACATATCAAACTGTAGATAATAAAAATACCTACAACATTTATATAGATCATCTTTGATGAAAATGCCCCTAAAGGGCCTAAATAATTTTTATAACAAATCTGCCCTAATTCTAGGACATACCCATAATAAAATGGCCCTACAGGTCTTGGTTCCCTACCAAAATTTCACCACAACATATCAAATTGTAGGTATTGAAAGGACCTACAACTTTCATGCTATAAACTTTTTCAGGAGATGCCCAAAAGGGCTTAAATTCCATTTACAGTAAATCTGTGTAAATAAAATACAGAAAATTGAATATATAAAATCATTAAACTTATTTAATAGGGGTTGCACGAATCTTAAAGCAAGATCCAACGGAGGCTGTTCGTCTTCTCCGATTGAGCAGAATTTCAGGCCGTGGGGGAGGTGTTTCACGGGCCATATCCCGGCAGCCTGAGGCGGCGCCACCACCGGAAAATGTCTCTTATGTGTTCCCGGTGGTGGGAGCTTCCCTTTGCCGGAGCTAGGGCGGCCGGAGGTGGCGGCGCCGCCCTACCCGAGAGCTCCAAAAGTCCATGAAAAATGGAATTTTTCTGAAATTTAATCTCCTATTCCGTCTTGTTTGAGCACGACATCAACTCCTAAACATTCCTAGGATCTAAGCATGGAAGAAGAGGTGAGGGAGGACCCGAGTTCGGGCTTGGACGCGGGTGGAGCGACGGGAATGCATGGCGATGGCGGCGGCGGCGTTTCCTCTTCTGAGTGGCTCCGGCAGTGGTTCTCCCTCCTATCTAGGGTTTCGAAATCCGTCGCCCTAGCTTGCTGATGAGGTATAAATGGCCAGGAGGGGAGGGGGGAGGCGGTTTTGAAAATGACCATTAAAGCCATTAATGGCTAAGCTCGGCCATGGAGGAGGGGGGCTGAACCAGGGCTTAGGTGGCCGGGAAATGGCTGGAAACTTCTCCCCTTCCCCAGGGGAGTTGAATTTAGCCATTAAGGGTGGCCTTTGGCCTCCCTTTGGCCGAACCCCTTCATTCCCTTTTTTTTCTTATTTCTCTCTCTCCTCCATTATCATGAAAATGATATTCTTTTTTCTCTCTCCTAATTATCATGGACGAATTTGCTCATCTCCCTCAACCTATTGGCAGCCCACTAAGGTTTATAATTCCCTTAGGAAATATCATGAAGGGAGTGGTTCACCTTCCACCATAAGTGGCCTTTTTAAACACTTTCTCTCTCCTCTTTATTTCTCTAAATTTAGGCTTCTCTCTCTCTCTCCTAGTCACTAGGTTGACTAGTCAATGGTCTAGGTTATTGGCAGCTATGAATAATCATATTAATCATGCACTCAAGGTTAACTTAGAGGAGAGAGTGGCTTGAGCTTGGGTTAACCCAAATAGGCTATGTTGACTTGACTTGGATTAAATGTTGACTTGGTGACTTTGACCTTTTGGGTCAACATTAATGGGTCCTTAGTGACCCATTGGGCTCCCCTAAGGCCTAGTTAGGGTTAGTTGGGGTTGTCTTGGCACCTTGGAGGTTACATGACTCTTAGAAAGGGCACTTTGACCACTTTAGGGCTAGAGTTGACTTGAGTCAATTTAGTCACTATGGTTGACCCCAATGAGTCCTTGGTGACTCATTGGCCTTATATTGGGTCTAGGGATGCCTTGGGGTCAGTTTGAACCCACTAGGTCACTCAAACCCAGTGTTTTAGAAACTTGCCATTTGCAACCCAACTGAGTCTCCACTAGGTCTTTAGGTCACTTGCTCTTCTTGGTTCCCTGAGAACTTGTCATGACCTAGTCTTGCTCAAAGCCACTCCTAGGGGGGGTCCAATTTGAAAATGGGATGTTACACAGGAAGAAGCAGAATATTGTTCTGCAAGCCACTTTCAGCTCAAGTAAATATATACTTGTTGTTGTGGAAGGAGTTAGGACTAAGTACTTCTTCGTTTAGTAAAGGTAGACTCAGGAACTAATTTCCTGTAGTCATAAGTTGGGCTGAGGTTACCTCAGTCAATAAGCTTGACACAAAGAAATATCTCTTGTGTTCAGAGTTACCACCAACCCACATTCATCCTATAGGATCCAAGTGTGGATCTGAGTGTAGGGCCTTTTGTTCTGAGGCAGCTGACAAACTTGTCACTGAGCTGTAGGTGTATGGAAAGGCACTGAGGTAGGTACCTGCTGGGTACTGAGCTGTAGGAGTGTTGCAGCACTCTGAGAGTAGGGCCTTGTTCCTGAAGTTGAAGGGCTGAAATGCCTGAGTTGTAGGCCTTAAAGATAAGGCTGAGGTAGGTGGCTTGAGGGTCACTGAGTGTAGGAGCACTACAGATCTCTGAGGTAGGATCATTTGTGGATCTGAGATAGGGTTGTCCTCCCATCCTGAGTGTAGGGCGTAACAGCCCGAGGTAGGTGATTTGCTGACCACTGAGTTGTAGGCCCTTGTGGCTGATAAGTTAGTCTTGGAGGAGACTTAGAGATCCTGAAGGATCTGTGGTATAAGCTCTTTGGAGCAGATTTTGGAGAAGTGCCTAGTCCAACAAGTTAGTTAGATAGGTGGGAGGGAAAATGGATGTACCCAGTTGGGGAACCACTATAAATATCTGTGTGTTATGCTGTGTTGTTTGTTTTTCTTGAATATTACAGGTACTGAGGTACCCCCTTGGGTATATTTATAGTTTTCTGAAAGTGGTCTGCAAATAACTCACCTCCGCTGTTCTGAATGGCTACTGGTAGGCCAGCAGGGGTTAAAAGGTAAAAACATTTTTGGGTGAGTGGCCCGAGAACTACCACGCGTCTGGGGCGGCGAGTTCTCGATGAGGCTAGCACTCGCCGCCTCCACAGGGCCCCGGGAGAGTACGGACCTGTCCATCCCACTCGCCTATTACTTACCGAGAGTCAAGGGGGAGTGCGAGCCCACATTCTTCACTCACCCCTACGCCCATTTTAACTAGCCTGCGCGAGTCGGCGAGGCTTCAGAGCACTCGCCACCCTACTTTCTCGCTTGAGATTTGGACCACATGATTTGGCTTGTCTAGCTCCCGTATGGGTTTGTAAACAATCCCCGATCATTGCGAGGTTGCCCCAAGCTTAGAAAGAATCATCCAACCCAGAGAGACCAGCGAGTGCGGCAGGAGCAAGGGGAATCTTTTGGTGGGATCCACAAGTTGTTATATATATGCCGGCCTTCCTGGGGAGCATCTACATTCCCCCTACTTTTCTAATTTGCTATCATGCCACTTTCCAAGGAGTTATAAGAGAGGCTCAATCGTGCTAGGGAGCTCATGTAACACCCCAAAAAGACTTAAAATTGGAATTGAGGTGCAGGTTGCTTAACACGGCCTGGTACACGGGCGTGTCCCAGGGCGTGTCGGGGTACACGGCCTGGGACACGGGCGTGTCCCAGGGCGTGTTCAGGTTAGTCGATGATCGGAGGTCGACGATAGTCGAGCCTGGGACACGGCCTTCGACACGGGCGTGTCCCAGGGCATGTCACTCAATAAAATGTCGTATCGAGTCAGAAATGTACACGGCCCGGAACCAAGGCTTGAACACGGCCGTGTCAGTTTTGACACGGGCGTGTCAGAGGGCGTGTGCCTACCCGTGTACTGCTCTGATTGGTTTTAGCGCTCGTTGAGTACCGTGTAATAGGTGTGACACGGGCATGTCACATGACCAACACGGGCGTGTCAGGTTCGACACGGGCATGTCGATGCCCGTGTTCTGGTAATTTTTAGTCAGTGCGAGTGCCGCGTGTGCCGCTTAAGGGTACACGGCCTGTGATACGGGCGTGTCACAGGCCGTGTCGGCCAAAAAGTTCAATATTTTGTGGCAGATCTTGGCCGTTCATTTTCCTTAAAGAGGATCCTGTGGCTGGGGATCATTCGTGGGCTGATAAGGCCGGGAAAGAAGGAGGAAAGGCTCATTTTGAGTTTCATCTTCTCTTTTTAACTTTTAAGAGAGAGGTGAGAGCAAGGTGAGGAAGAAGAAGTGGAGTCCGGCTGCCGGTGGAGCTACGGTGGTCCAAATCGCGAGCCGAGTTCGGATTTGCGAAGGCAACGCTGCTGCGAAGGCTTTCATCCGTCTCAAATTTCTCTCCATGGCTCCGAAGCAAACTCCTAGGGTAACGATTTCCTGCTTGGACATGTGAAGTCCTTAATTCCTGCATTGCATAGGGAAAACCCTTCCCCGCGAGTGTGCGGTGGGTTGTGGAGTCCCTTGGGGTAGATATGTGAAGTCCCCCTTGTTAGAGTCCGGAATTGGAGTACGGATCTTGGCATGCTGTGTGAAGCCCATCTGGATATGGTCTGGATTGGTGATGCTTGTTTGCATATCAGAGAAGACTCCGTGATTCTTGCTTGTAGGCATGATGGATAAAGTACTGGAGGACGTCCAGAAATTATGAGAGTTGGACTCTCTTGTAGCCGTGAGTTGCTACTTTGTATGAGGTTGAGCCGTGGGGCTGCAACTAGGAAATGGTGGAACGGGCAAGGTGAAGCTGTACCCGCGTCAGTCTAGGCGTGAGTCTGACGATTTGAGCAACGGGAAAGGTGGATCTGTACCCGCGTTATGGTTGTCTAACCTTGGGTGCTTAAGACCCTGTTAGGATCACATAGCGAGAGTCGACGGCCTATGAGCCGATCAGACTAGAATGCTCATATTGAACCGTTATGTCTGGGACCTCTGAACGGTGGTGTGGCCGTGGAAATACGGAACACCGATAATGTGCCCTGAGTGCACGGAGCGTCGGGCCGTCGTGCCGGCGTTTGTGATATGTGACTGTGCAGGCGTGCACGTCATGCTTAAATTGCTATATATATCATATTGGAAGATTGCTATGCAGGGATGGAATTCCGCTGCCCCGTGCCAGGGGCAGGGTCGTTATAATTGGTCAGCTGAATACTGACCGTTGCCCTGTTTGCCACCGCTTGGTGGATTGGTTATTACAGGTACTGGAGGTGCTGGTCCGAGCGGGACTTAGCGGGCTGAAGCCCAAAGCTGCGCTGCTGCCCTCGAAGGCATTGTTTTGTTTCTTTTGTTCATGTGTGGCCGGCCTGCGTGCCGATGTTTGTAATCCACACTCTTATTAAGAGAAACTGTTGTAAGGCCTTAAGGCCAAACTCTTATGATGATATATCTATGCCTAAGTTTTAGTGGACATTGTTCTTTATCTTGAGTTCAATAATTCAACCGTGAAGCTTCCGCTAGAATGCTCTGTATTAGGATGAGTGGTTATGATATTATTTCTTAGCGTCTCCGCCTGTTTGTGGAATATGGTGTGGGGCCCCGGCCGGACCCTCTATTATATTCTTCTTGACGGGTAGAGGTGTTACAATTTGGTATCAGCTTGTTGGTCGATCTCTTCCGAATTCGCGGACGAATTCTTTTGAGAGGTGGCGAGCACGTGTCAGTGCCGTCGTTATAACACTTAATTTGAACTCAAGTTTGTCCACTTAGGAATGCAAATACACTTGTTTGTTGAACTTGTGTATTCTTTTTGGTATGGTTGCCGTTTTCATTGGTCGTTAACCTGTGTATTTTAGACATATAGGTGACCAGAAGTGTTGCGGGTCAATCCGAACCACAACGTTCTGTTGAGAGTGCGGCACCAGCCGAGGTGCCCACAACTCCTCCATCCGCTGAAACAGTCCGTCTCATCACTGAAATGGTGCTTGCGGTGATGAATGCTCAGCAGGCGAGGCAGGCACGTCCTGCAGTGGTGCCAACGCAAGCTGGGTTACGGCAAGAACCGGTAGAAGCCGAAGTTGATCCGCGGGTAGTAGATCAACAATGGAAGCAATTCTTGAGCTTCAACCCTCCGCAGTTTCATGGGGCGGGTACACCGGCCCAAGCAGAGGATTGGCTTGCAAGAGTCAAGAGGATTATGAGAGCTATCAAGGGTGAGGAGGAACTGAAAGTTATGTTATCCACTTTCCTACTGGAAGGAGAGGCGCGATTGTGGTGGGATGAGATTGAAATGCATCACTTGGCTGGCAGGTAATTGGCAGAGGTTACAATGGATGAATTTTCTCAATTGTTCTTAGCACAACATCTGCCGATGCAGCAAAGGATATCGATGCAAATGGAATTTCAAAGGTTAGCGCAGGGAGATCGAAGTGTGGATGACTACCTGCATGAGTTCACCCAGTTGGGAAGATATGCGGGCACGATCTTCGCCGAAGAAGAGCGTAAGACTAGTCGGTTTTATGCGGGACTGCGACATGAGCTGCGGTATTTACTCTCGAGTTCTGTGAGTCAGGGATTCCAAGCCTTAGTCTGTACGGCTCGTTCTTTGGAGACGGACATGAAACGGGGGCAAGCAAAGGGAAACTTGGCTGTTGTGAAGCCAGAGTTCAAGCCGCCGCGTCCAGACAAGTTTGGCTACCGAAAGAGATGGAACAAGAAGTCTAAGTCTTCTGGACAAACTCCTTCTGCGACTGTGACGGATACATCTGGGTATGGATCTCATGCTTGTTTTACGTGCGGGAAGGTTGGACACTTCGCACGTGAATGCCGATTTGGTCCTCCAAAGGGTGATAAGAAGACGGGAGCGTCTTATGCGGAGAAGGGGAAGGCTGTGGTGGAGTCTTCTGCCTCGCACGCGCAGCCCAGGGTCTTCAACCTTGGACAACAGGAGGCCATTAAGCAGGCGGATGTCGTCACAGGTGCGCGTAGATTTTAATGTTCTTGTTGTTATGATGTGCTGTGCTTGCTTTAATTGTAATGTTATAGGGTTTGTCCTTATACGAGAGTATCCGGCGCGAGCACTGTTCGACACAGGTGCTTCACATTCATTTCTGTCTGAGGACTTTGTCTTTCGTGTTGGGGTGCCGATCCGGACCACGACAGACAGTGTAAAGGTGTTGTTGCCTAACGGATGTTTGATGTGCGCAGATCGATCTTGCGGTCTTGAGGTCAAGATAGGAAGTCGGGAGTTCAAGGTGGAAACATTAGTATTGCCGATTAAAGAGTTTGATATAATCTTTGGTATGGACTGGCTTTCAGAGCAACGTGCCTGTATAGATTGCACTTCAAAAGAGGTCACACTTGGGCAAAATACCGAACAAGAGACCAAGTTCATTTGTATGCAAGGGATGAGTGGGATGTTGTTATCCGCTCTCCAAGTTGTTAAGGCAGTTCGGAAGGGTGCGGAGTTGTTCTTCACACTCATAGAGGCGGTGGCGCAGAAGGCCAGTGTGAGTGAAGTGCCGATTGTGTCGGAATATGCGGATGTGTTTCCAAAGGACCTTCCGGGGTTACCTCCCCAAAGGGAAATCGACTTCGCTATCGAGCTGGTTCCGGGTGTGAAACCCGTGGCCCGTTCGCCGTATCGGGTAGCGCCAAAAGAAATGGCCGAACTGAAAGTTCAATTGCAAGAGTTGTTCGAGCAGGGATACATACGCCCAAGTATGTCACCTTGGAGCGCGCCTGTTCTTTTTGTGAAAAAGAAAGACGGTGGTTTGTGATTATGTATTGATTATCGCGAACTGAACAAGCTGACGGAGAAAAACAAGTATCCAATTCCACGGATCGATGACTTGTTCGATCAGCTAGCAGGCTCAACCGTCTATTCGAAGTTGGATTTGAAGTCCGGGTATTACCAGTTGCGGATTAAGGAAGGTGACATTCCCAAGACAGCGTTTGGCACACGCTATGGTCATTATGAGTTCACAGTGATGCCGTTCGGCTTATGTAATGCGCCCTCGGTATTCATGGTTCTCATGCATCGAACGTTCCGCGAATACCTGGATCTGTTTGTGATTGTGTTTATTGATGATATCCTGGTATATTCACAATCGGAGGAAGATCATGCAAACCACTTGCGATTAGTATTGCATACCTTGCGAAGGAATAAGCTGTATGCCAAGTTCTCTAAGTGTGAATTCTGGCTCTCGTCGGTGGCTTTTCTAGGCCATGTGGTAAGTGGAGAGGGCATAGCGGTGGATCCGGCTAAGATAAGTGCCATTTGTGATTGGCCAGTGTTGTCTTCGGTGGCCGAAGTCAGGAGTTTCCTTGTACTGGCGGGCTACTATAGACGGTTCGTGGAGAACTTCTCCCGGATTGCTTTGCCTCTGACTACGTTGACGAGAAAGGACCAGAAGTTCGTTTGGACGCCGGAGTGCGCACGAGCTTTTGATGAGCTGAAGAATCGTTTGACTACGGCGCCCGTGTTGACGTCGCCATGTGGTACAGATGGATTTGAAATATACAGCGATGCATTAGGAAGCGGCTTAGGCTGCGTTCTCCTGCAGTTTGGCAAGGTGATCGCTTATGGTTCACGTCAATTGAAAGTGCATGAGCGTAATTACACCGTCCATGATTTGGAGTTGGCGGCGGTGATCTTTTCGCTAAAGTTGTGGCGGCATTATCTTTATGGAGTGAAAGTGGATATTTATACAGATCATAAAAGCTTAAAGTATCTGCTTTATCAAAAAGAATTGAATATGCGACAAAGGAGGTGGATGGAATTCCTTGGGGATTATACCTTCGACATTCACTATGTTCCCGGAAAGGGAAATGTGGTCGCTGATGCCTTGAGTCGTTGGACTCCGGTACGGGCAAATTGGTTGCGGATACATGATGAGCGGTTAATCCAGGAGTTGGAAGCTTTGGAGATATCTTGTGTGGAAAGAGATTCTTCAACTGTTGCATGCGTGAATTGGTTGGAGGTTCAATATGACCTTGCTGACAGGGTTCGGCGGGCAACGGAGTTGGATGAAAGTCTCCAACGCTATGCAAAGGAGGGGTCTGATGATCAATTCTCCTGGGATGACGGTTTAGTACGAAAAGATGGCCGATTGTGCGTCCCTAGTGCGGGTAAATTGCGAGAAGGATTGTTATATGAAGCACATTTACAAAGTATTCAATTCACCCTGGGAGCACAAAAATGTACAAGGACATGAAGAAACTGTTCTGGTGGCCTGGTTTAAAGAAGGACATAGCCGCGTATGTGGCTAAATGTCGCACTTGTGCTTTGGTAAAGGCAGAATGTCAACGGCCGAGTGGTTTCCTGAAGTCGTTGCCGGTTCCACAATGGAAGTTTGAGGATATTTATATAGATTTCGTGCACGGATTGCCGAGATCTCAGCGTGGCCATGACTCAATCTGGGTGATTGTAGACCGGTTGACAAAGGTGGCTCACTTTATCCCGAACAAGCGGGACGATTCAGTAGAAACGTTGGCAAAGCTATATGTGGAGCAGATTGTTCGATTGCATGGTGTTCCCCGAAGCATCGTAAGTGACCGAGATGGGCGCTTTACTTCGAAAGATTGGAGATTAGTTCATCAGATGTTGGGCACGAAGTTAGCATTCAGTACGGCCTTTCACCCGCAAACGGATGGCCAAACTGAACGAACCAACAGAACGATGGAGGATATGCTCCGTATGTGCGCCCTGGACTTCGGTAAGAATTGGGAAGAGCATCTTGTTATGGTGGAGTTTGCCTATAATAATAGCCATCAAGCGAGTATAGGCATGGCCGCGTTTGAAGCGCTGTATAGTCGGAAGTGTCGTACACCGCTAGCTTGGGGAGAAACTGGCGAGACTAAACTTTTAGGCAAAAAGGAAGTCGAGGATGCTACCTCAACAATACGCTCTATTCGAGAGAGGCTCCTAATAGCCCGGGATCGGCAAGCCAAATATTACAATGCGAAGCACCGGAACGTGGAGTTCGCGGTGGGTGACTGGGTCTATTTAAAGATTAAGCCCTTCAAAGGCGTATCTCGGATTCGGCGGTTGAAAAAGCTAAGTCCGCGATACCTTGGTCCGTTTGAAGTGGTGGAGCGAGTTGGGGAAGCCGCCTATCGGCTAGCTCTTTCATCGGAATTGAGTGGATTGCATGATGTGTTTTACATCTCGGTGCTATGCAAAGCAGTCAAGGATCCATCTCAAGTAATTAACAATGATCGAGTGCCGGTAGAGTATGGGCTAACAACAAAGGTGAAGCCTATACGGATCGAGGATCGAGCCGAGAAACAGTTGCGGAACAAAGTGATCGGTATGGTCAAAGTCCTATGGGACAATTGTGGCCGAGAAGAGCTAATATGGGAGCGCGAGCAGACCATGCAAGCCGAGTTTCCCGAGTTATTTTCGTAACTTGTTTGCTCGTTATATATGTAATAGAAACATATAACTGTTTTGTTATTTTCTCCCTACTGTCTTCAAATTTCGGGACGAAATTTTGTTAAGGGGGGGAGGGTTGTAACACCCCAAAAAGACTTAAAATTGGAATTGAGGTGCAGGTTGCTTAACACGGCCTGGGACACGGGCGTGTCCCAGGGCGTGTCGGGGTACACGGCCTGGGACACGGGCGTGTCCCAGGGCGTGTTCAGGTTAGTCGACGATCGGAGGTCGACGATAGTCGAGCCTGGGACACGGCCTTCGACACGGGCGTGTCCCAGGGCGTGTCACTCAATAAAATGTCGTATCGAGTCAGAAATGTACACGGCCCGGAACCAAGGCTTGAACACGGCCATGTCAGTTTTGACACGGGCGTGTCAGAGGGCGTGTGCCTACCCGTGTACTGCTCTGACTAGTTTTAGCGATCGTTGAGTACCGTGTAATAGGTGTGACACGGACGTGTCACATGACCGACACGGGCGTGTCAGGTTCGACACGGGCATGTCGATGCCCGTGTTCTGGAAATTTTTAGTCGGTGCGAGTGCCGCGTGTGCCGCTTAAGGGTACACGGCCTGTGACACGGGCGTGTCACAGGCCGTGTCGGCCAAAAAGTTCAATATTTTGGGGCAGATCTTGGCCGTTCATTTTCCTTAAAGAGGATCCTGTGGCTGGGGATCATTCCTGGGCTGATAAGGCCGGGAAAGAAGGAGGAAAGGCTCATTTTGAGTTTCATCTTCTCTTTCTAACTTTTAAGAGAGAGGTGAGAGCAAGGTGAGGAAGAAGAAGTGGAGTCTGGCTGCTGGTGGAGCTACGGTGGTCCAAATCGCGAGCCGAGTTCGGATTTGCGAAGGCAACGCTGCTGCGAAGGCTTTCATCCGTCTCAAATTTCTCTCCATGGCTCCGAAGCGAACTCCTAGGGTAACGATTTCCTGCTTGGACATGTGAAGTCCTTAATTCCTACATTGCATAGGGAAAACCCTTCCCCGTGAGTGTGCGGTGGGTTGTGGCGTCCCTTGGGGTAGATATGTGAAGTCCCCCTTGTTAGAGTCCAGAATTGGAGTACGGATCTAGGCATGCTGTGTGAAGCCCATCTGGACATGGTCTGGATTGGTGATGCTTGTTTGCATATCGGAGAAGACTCCGTGATTCTTGCTTGTAGGCATGATGGATAAAGTACTGGAGGATGTCCAGGAATTATGAGAGTTGGACTCTCTTGTAGCCGTGAGTTGCTACTTTGTATGAGGTTGAGCCGTGGGGCTGCAACTAGGAAATGGTGGAACGGGCAAGGTGAAGCTGTACCCGCGTCAGTCCAGGCGTGAGTCTGACGATTTGAGCAACGGGAAAGGTGGATCTGTACCCGCGTTATGGTTGTATAACCTTGGGTGCTTAAGACCCTGTTAGGATCACATAGCGAGAGTCGACGGCCTATGAGCCGATCAGACAAGAATGCTCATATTGAACCGTTATGTCTGGGACCTCTGAACGGTGGTGTGGCCGTGGAAATACGGAACACCGATATTGTGCCCTGAGTGCACGGAGCGTCGGGCCGTCGTGCCGGCGTTTGTGATATGTGACTGTGCGGGCGTGCACGTCTTGCTTAAATTGCTATATATATCATATTGGAAGATTGTTATGCAGGGATGGAATTCCGCTGCCCCGTGCCAGGGGCAGTGTCGTTATAATTAGTCAGCTGAATGCTGACCGTTGCCCTGTTTGCCACCGCTTAGTGGATTGGTTATTACAGGTACTGGAGGTGCTGGTCCGAGCGGGACTTAGTGGGCTGAAGCCCAAAGCTGCGCTGCTGCCCTCGAAGGCATTGTTTTGTTTCTTTTGTTCATGTGTGGCCGGCCTGCGTGCCGATGTTTGTAATCCACACTCTTGTTAAGAGAAACTGTTGTAAGGCCTTAAGGCCAAACTCTTATGATGATATATCTATGCCTAAGTTTTAGTGGACATTGTTCTTTATCTTGAGTTCAATAATTCAACCGTGAAGCTTCCGCTAGAATGCTCTGTGTTAGGATGCGTGGTTATGATATTATTTTGTAGCGTCTCCGCCTGTTTGTGGAATATGGTGTGGGGCCCCGGCCGGACCCTCTATTATATTCTTCTTGACGGGTAGAGGTGTTACAGCTCAACTCTTCTCGCGCTGCTGAGCTAAGCCCTCGGCTCTTCAATCAGTCACCGCGCGAGTCACCGAAGTGCATGCCTGCTAAAATGGCCAAATCTGACCCTAAAGTCTGCGAGTATGTCGTCTTTGATCTGGCCTCTATGTCGGACCGTGGACTCACCTCTTCTTCCAAATCAGCCGCCGAATCCAAAGGTAAGGGGGTTGATGACCTTCTTGTCGATGGTGGTACCCATCAAGGTGATGCGGGCACCCTTCTAACGCATCGGCTTTTGTGGAGTTCGAATCCTAGAAAGGGGTGACCGCATACTTACTTCTCCTAGCAAGCTTGAATAACTGAGGAGTTAGACTAGAAACTGACCCAAGGATACAGCACGGAGGTCCAACCACACACCCGGAAGATCTTAGAGCGCTTCCCTTCCTTAGCCAGTGTTGAGCTAAGGATACCTCAGAAAGCGCTACAAGACTAGAAAATAAGAAAGCTTGCCTTCTGAGGTACCCCCTTGGGTCTATTTATAGTTTTTTGAAAGTGATCTGCCAACAGCTCACCTCCGATGTTCTGAAAGGCTACTGGCAGGCCAGCGGGGGTGAAAAGGTAAAAACATTGGTTAGCGAGTGGCCCGAGAACTGTCACTCACCTGGGGCAGCGAGTACTCGATGAGGCTATCTGGATCATGTCGATCCCACTCACCGGATATGGGGTTGTACACAATCCCTGCTCTTCGCGAGGTTTCCCGAAGCTCGGAAAGAATTATCCTGCCCTAAGAGATCGGCGAGTGCGGCTAGAGCTGGTGGAATCTTTTGGTGGGATCCACAAGTTGTTATATATATGCCTGCCTTCCTAGGGGAGCATCGCCATTCCCCTTACTTTTCTGATTTGCTACCATGCCACTTTCCAAGGAGTTCCAAGAGAGGCTCAATCGTGCCAGGGAGCTCAACTCCTCCCGTGCTTCCGAGCTGAGCCCCTTGCTCTTCAATCAGTCACCGCGCGAGTCACCGAAGTGCATGCCTGCTAAAATGTCCAAATCCAACCCTAAAGTCGGCGAGTCTATCGTCTTTGATCTATCCTATATGTTGGGTCGTGTACTCACCTCTTCTTCCAAACCTGCCACCGAATCCAACGGGAAGGGGGCTGATGACCTTCCTACTGATCCTGGTACCCATTATGGTGATGCAGGCACCCCTCTGACACGAGTCGATTCTACACAGAAGGACTCATTCCTCCAAACCGCCACCGACGATCGTGTGAAGAGCATGGTGCCTACCTTCAGGACCACCAGACTGGGCTCGCTGGAATTGAAGTCTCCGGCTCGCGAACACCATCACATTCCTACCCCTGATCCCGTACTCGTGTGGGGAGGTGTTAGGGACATCCCTGCCCCCAGTTTTGATCGGATCACCTATCGGAACTCCTATCTTCTGGGTCACGGCAACATGCTCACCTCCTCCCTCACTTGCCCCTTTCAGGGACAGCCGAGTGGTTATGGCCCCTCATAGGTTGGGGAGATCCCAACTCGCTAAAACCTTATCGTGGGTATTGCTGAATTCGATATTTTTATCTATCCCCAAGTGATTTTTGACCTGCCAGCTAGTGGTAGCAGGGTCTTCTGGAGGTCAACTTTACGAACACCCTCGAGTGACATCCAGCCCTGCCAGCTAATAGGAGCCTGCTCAGCGGGATCTGCTCGGGTTCAACTTGGGAGAAACCATCGAGTGACATTCAGCCCTGCCAGCTAATGGGAGCCCGACAGCAGGATCTGCTCGGGGATAGCTTGGGGGACACCATCGAGTGACTTCCAGCCCTACCAGCTAATGGGAGCCTTACAGTGGGATCTACTCTAGGTCAACTTGGGAGACACCATCGCGTGACATCCAGCCTTGCAAGCTAATGGGAGCCTGACAGTTGGATCTGCTCGGGGTCAACTTGGGAGACACCATCGAGTGACTTCAAACCCTGCCAGCTAATGGGAGCCTGACAGTGAGATCTACTCGGGGTCAGCTTGGGAGACACCATCTAGTGACATCCAACCCTGCCAGTTAATGGGAGTCTGACAATGAGATTTGCTCGGGGTCAACTTGGGAGACACCATCGAGTGACTTCCAGCCCTGCCATCTAATGGGAGCCTGGCTGCAGGATCTGCTCGAGATCTGCTTGGGAGACACAATCGAGTGACTTCCAGCCTTGCCAGCTAATGGAAGCCTGACAGCGGGATCTGCTCGGGGTTAGCTTAGGAGACACCATCGAGTGACTTCCAGCCCTGCCAGCTAATGGGAGCTTGGAAGCGGGATCTGCTCGGGGTCAACTTGGGAGACACCATCGAGTGACATCCAGCCCTGCCAGCTAATGGGAGCCTGGCAGCAGGATCTGCTCGGGGTCAGCTTGGGAGACACTATGGAGTGACTTCCAGCCCTGCCAGCTAATGCGAGCCTGAAAACGGGATCTGCTCAGGGTCAAATTGGGAGACACCATCGAGTGACATCTAGCCCTGCCAGCTAATGGGAGCCTGACAGCGGGATCTGCTCGAATTCAACTTGGGAGACACCATCGAGTGACATTCAGCTCTGCCAGCTAATGGGAGCCTGACAGCGGGATCTGCTCGAGGTCAACTTGGGAGACACCATCGAGTGATATCCAGATTTGCCAGCTAATGAGATCCTGGCAGCGAGATCTTCTCGGGGTCAACTTGGTGAACACTTTGCCAATTCATACAATTCATTGCAAAAGATTAGGTATATTGAAGAGACTTATCATTAGAAAAAGAATGTCACATACATTGTTTCAAGGATAGAAATGCTTCAAATCGTCACCGCTCTAGGTGTAGCTTAGGGTCTCTCCCTCAACATTCTGTAGGCGATACCCCTCGACTTCAATGCTATCTTGACTATATACGGACCCTCCCAATTTGGATTATGCTTTCCCACAGCTGCTGACCTTCCCGTGACATCTACCTTTTTCAAGACCAGGTCTCCTTTTGTGAACTGTTTTATTCTAACATGTTTATCAAAATATTTGGCCATCAACCGCTTAATTTCTTCTTGCCTGACAGTGGCCACATCGCTGAGTTCCTCTGTTAGATCTAGAGAAAGTCATAGATCGTTCTCGTTCTCGACCCTCCATTATTCTCCTCCTTCCTCTGCCTTAACTACCCGTTGTGTCCGAACCTCGAACTTTATCGGGAGTACAGCTTCACAGCCGTGGGAGAGCTTGAATTTATTCTTCCTCGTGGACGTGTTGGGAGTGGTGCTCAAGGTCCAAAGGACCAAAGGGAGTTGCTACACCCAGCTCCCTTTCAGATTCTCCACCTTCTTTTTCAATAAGTTCACGATTATCATGTTCGCCGTCTCCACCATCCCGTTACTCCTGGGATGATGGACCTACGCGAACCTGAGATCTATCCCAAGCTGGCCAGAGAAGTTAATGAATTCGGCGCTGGAGAATTGCGATTCATTGTCCGTGACAATTTCCTGAGGCAACCCGTGCTGACAAATGATATCTCCATATACAAAATTCTTAATCACCTAGGAGGTCACCTTGGCCAGCACCTTGACCTCCAAGCACTTAGAAAAATAATCAATCATTACCAACAAGAACCTCCTCTAACCACTGGCCTAAGGGAAGGGTCCCACAAGATCCATTCCCCAGATAGCGATGGGCCAGGGCACAGCGATGCTTCTGAGTCGCTAGGCTGGTAGCAGTTGGAGGGGGGCGAACAACTGGAACTTCTGACATTTTTTTGCAAACTCGGTGGCATCCCGACCCAGGGCCGGCCAAAAATACCCTTGCCTTACTATCCTTCCTTCCAGAGTCCTGCTCCCCGAGTGGATCCTGCACTCCCCGGCATGGACTTCCTCCAAGATTCTCGGGACTTCCTCCTCGGCCACACAACGTGCCAGAAGTTCTGAGAGGGTCTTCCTGTACTGCTTACCCTCACGCATCAGATAGTATGCCGACTTATACTTGAAGAGTTTCTTGTCTAGGCCCTCCTGGAACTCTCCCGTGGATAAGAAAGTTGTGAAAGGGTCCATCTAGGAAAGGCGCTGAGTCACCTCCATCAACTCTCCCTCTTCAATAGAAGGTAGGAAAAGATCTGTGATGGTTCCTCCCGAATGGGGTCCATACATTGCCAATTGATCTGCTTGTATGCTCTCTTCGTGAGACACATGTTGGATGGAAAATGTTTGGAACATGTCGATGACCACCTTTACTTTTGTCAGGTATAATTGGAGAGTAGGCTCCCTTGCTTCGAACTCGCCGTTGATTTGAGAGGACACCACCATGGAGTCTATTAGCACTTCCACGTCGTGTACGCCTAGCTCCCTTGATAGACGCTGCCCCGCTATCACTGCATCATACTCTGCTTGGTTATTTGTAATGGGAAAGTGAATGACCACTGTCTGCTCTATTCTCGTTCCTTGGGGACTTTCTAGGATCACTCATATTCCCGAGGCGCCATCCACCATTACCTTCCAGGAAACTGGGAGAATGAGCTCCGTCTCCGCCACCTCGACCACATAATCGGCTAGGAAGTCGATCATCGCCTGGGCCTTGATTGAGAGGCGAGGGACAAAAGATATGTCGAATTCGCTCAACTCCACCGACCATTTTTCCATCCTTCCTGAGTGCTCCCCCCCCCCCTCAAAGATGTTGCGAAAGGGATGATCAGTCACTATCCGGATGGAATGTGTCTGGAAATATGGCCGAAGCCTCTGAGCCGAGATAACCAGAGCGAAAGCTAGCTTCTCCAGGATCAGGTATAAAAGCTCCGCCTTCCTCAGGACCCTGCTCACATAATAGATTGGCAGTTGCTTCTTCCCCTCCTCCTCGACTAGAACGGAGCTCACGGGTTCGGCCCCTACCCCAAGGTATAGGGATAGATCTTCCCCTTCCTTTGGTCGCTGGAGCAGCGAAGCTTGAGTTAGTTGTCTTTTCTGAGCTTGGAATGCCTTCTCACATTCCTTAGACCATTGGAACTTCTGGCCTCCTCTCAGCGCTTTGAAGAAGGGCAAGCATTTCTCTCCCACCCGAGAGAGGAATGTGCTTAGCCCCACAAGCTTCCCTGTCAGCCGCTAGACTTCCTTGGCGTGTCGTGGTGACCCCAACTCCATGATCGCCCTTACCTTATCAGGGTTGGGTTCCACCCCTGTAGGAGTATGGAGGTGATCCAGGAACTTCACCCTACTCGCCCCGAAAACACACTTCAGGGGGGTTGAGCTTCATTTTATATTTTTGCAGGGTGTTGAAGGTTTCCTCAAGATCTTGGAGGTGAGATTCAACATCCCGACTCTTTATCATGAGGTCATCCACGTACACCTCTAAGTTTCTTCCCTCTTATTCCCAGAAGACCCGGTCCATCATTCTCTGATATGTTGCCCCTACATTTTTTAGCCAAAGGGCATCATTTTATAACAGTAGCACCCATCTACGGTGATGAAGGAGACTTATTTTATGTTCGACGGGTGCATCCTGATCTAGTGGTAACCTGAAAAAGCATCTAAAAAGCTCATCATAGAAAAACCGACGGCTGAGTCAACCAGCGCGTCGTTTCGAGGCAGGGGGTGGCAATCTTTTGGACATGATTTATTTAAAAGCGAGAAATCTACACATCCTCTAGCGATCCTCTTCTTTTTTAACCATCACTATATTGGAGACCCAGCCTGGATACTAGATCTCTGATACAAATCCTGTCTTGAGGAGCTTACCCACCCCCTCTCAGATGGGCTCAGCCAGCTTGTCGGCGACGGACCTCTTCTTCTGCCTAATGGGGCAGACTTCAAGATCAAGGTTGAGGCTGTGGTAAGAAACATCTGCATAAATCCCCGGCATGTCTGCCTCGCTCCATGAGAAGATGTCCACGTTCCTATGGATGCACTCCAAAATCCTCCCTTGATCTTCCGGGCTCAGCCCCCAGCCTACCCGCACTCTCTCCACCCTTCCCTCCTTGGTGAGAACTTCCAGCTCCACCGTCTCCTCCGCTGCTTTCAGCCGGGACTGCTCTCCCTACTCGCCTATTCCTCACCCAGGTAAAGAGCTTCATCCTCCTCGACTTTCGTCACAACCATCATCTCGGCTTGCTCCTCCAGAGCCTCCTCTGCCACCCCTACACGGGCACGAACCTCTTCCCCCTCCACCTCCTCCATCTCCTCTGCTTCTCCCATGGCCTCCTTCCCAGAAATCTCTTCCATCCTCCTCGGCTCCTCCTTGCCATGAGATGGAGTTAACTGCAGTGACATAACACTCTCTTGCCACCTTGGGGTCTCCTCAGACCCAAACTTGGATGCCCTAGACGTTGAAATTCAGCCACTGGTGGAAGGATAAGGGTACGCAGCGGAAGGCACTGAAGAGGGGTCGTCTGAATATTGCATTATAGCTGCTAGGAGCGTCCACGATGACGAACCTGTAGTTCCTGGACTGCCCCCCCCCCCCCAAAGTGATATGGAGCCCCACTCCCCCTTCCAATTCCTTCCTCTCTCCAGAGAATCAGAACAGAGGTCCATCTGAGGCCAACACCCTCCTGGCCTCCACCTTCATTGCGTCGAATGCCTTTTTGAAGATGACGTTGAAAGAGTTCCCGTTATCGATGAGGATCCGAGAGACGGTAAAGTTTTTGATGGCAGCCTGGATCACCAGCACATCGCAAAACGGATCCTCATGTTCCGGCATGTCCTTTTGTGAGAAGGTAATCTTCTCATCTGGGGGTGGGGTGTGAGACGTGGAGGCAATGCTCTGGTGGTACATGGTGTGGAGAGTCTCTGTACGGGCAGCCTCGACTCCTACCCCCACCCCCCCCCCCCCCCCCCCCCACTCCCCACCCCCCCCACCCCCCACCCCCCATGGATCACCCCGATCCTTCCTCGGCTTCCTACATCAGCCCGATCCTCACACATGTCTTCCTTTTCTTCGGGAAGGACTTCTTCGATTCGCACCTCCTGGTGGTGTTGTTGTTACTACTGTTGCTCCCTGGCTCCCCTCATCTCTAGGATCTCCGAGCAAGTGGACGTTGCGTGACCCATCTCCTGGTGGAAATTATAGTAGGGCAGCTCAGCCCTGCCTTCCTTCCTCCTCCTCTGGGGGCTCCTCCTCCTCCTCCCTAGGGATATCTCCATAGCCTGGTGTTTCTCGGGTAGAGGGGGTCTCTAGCCTTGCCTCCAGCCCGGAGGGTTGAACTGGCCTTGCCCCCCTTGCCGGTTGTCCCCTTCGTGGAAACCTCGCTGCTAGCCTTGGTCATGCCATTCATGCTGCCTCCAGCCTAGCCGATTATTCGGCTCTTGGCGGCCCCATCTCGGCTATTACTACTATTATTGCCTGGGCTCTGCCCTCCGCACATCCTGACTCTTTCCACCTCCTTGCTCTTTCTCCTCCTCTGCGTCCCACATGGCCAACTTCATGGAAAACGTCAGATTCGACGCTTCCCCCTCGACTTCCCTGACCGCCCTCTCTATCAGCTCTTCAAAGGACAATGGAGTCACCCGCTTCAGCTTCATCTGGAAGAACCCCTACTGCATCCCTAGGGTGAAGGCCACCATGAGGATATGCTCAGGCATCTCCTGGACTTAGAGGACCTCCTCATGGAACCTATCCACGTAGCTTCCCAGTGTCTCATTTACTCCCTGCTTGATGAGAAACAGGGACCCCGAATCCTTCCTCTTCTTTGAGGTCGTAAACCCCAGCAGGAACCCCTAGCGCAGGTCCTCAAAGCAGTAGATGGAACTGGCCCGAAGCTAATGGAACCAATCCCTCGCCTTTGCCTTGAGGGTTATGGAGAATAGCCGGCACTTAAAAGCATCCGACATCTGCCGGATCGAGACCAGATCCTCGAACCACTGGATATGTTCGACCGGATCATCCCTTCTGGTGTTGTAGGGCATTTTTAGCTCGCAGAACCCCTCTAGGACTGGGGAAGATGCGACCAGCTCACTTAAGGGACGCCCTTCCCCTGCCAGGATAACCGAGCGATCCTTCGCCTCCACCTCACCGATCCGACCCGCACTTGCCGTGTCGGGAAATAAGGCTCTCCCCGGGAGATCTCGCCCGCTTACTTCCTCCGTCAATTCCTTCCCAGGTCTCTTGACGGGGGCGTTCTCACGCAGAGCTGGGGCAGCGACCACTGGGATGCTGGGTGTCGAGCACTCGCCTTGAGCTCCGAGTGCGAAAAGGACGAGATTCCGGACTTCCTGCCTGAAGTCCTCGAACAAATCAAGGGTGGCGAGAGGAGGGGGAGGCGGCGAGTCGGCCCGATCAGATCCCTATCCTTTGCCTCAAGCCATTGAGCTCACGAAGGATTTTCGGTGCTGGTCACTCTCCACGCTCACCGCACCAAAATGTTGAAACCGAAAATCGGCTTCTGTGGAGTTCAGACCCTAGAAAGGGGTGAGCGCACACTTACTTCTCCTAGTGAGCTTGAATAACTGAGGACTTAGAACTAGAAACTGATACAAGGCTCCAGCACGGAGGTCCCACCACACACCCAAAAGATCTTATAACGCTTCCCCTCCTTAGTCAATGATGAGCAGGAAACCTCAGAAAGCGCTACAAGGCCATAGAACAAGAAAACTTTCCTTCTAAGGTACTCCCTTGGGTTTATTTATATTTTTCTAAAAGTGGTCTGCCAACAGCTCACATCTACTATTCTGAAAGGCTACTGGCAGGCTAGCGATGGTGAAAAGGTAAAAACATTGCTGGGCGAGTGGCCCGAGAACTACCACTCGCCTAGGGCAGCGAGCACTCGATGAGCCTGGCACTCGCCGCCTCCACAAGGCCCCGGGCGAGTGCGGAACTGTCCATCCCACTCGCCTATTACTTACTGAGAGCCAGGGAAGAGTGCGAGCCCACGTGTTCCACTCGCCGCTATACCCATTCTACCTAGCATGGGCGAGTCGGTGAGGCTTCAGAGCACCTGCCACCATGGATCGAGATCCTAGATAAGATCATTTCGAGGTAGGATCGGATCAGATAGTAGGGTTGGATTGAGGATCACTTTATAAAATCAGGATCAATTTACAAAATCTGGATCGTAGGATTGTAATATCCTAAGATCTGAATCGCAATCCAGACAACCATGCCCGCCACGCTACCGGGTCGCCTGAGATTTGGACTGCATGATTTTGCTTATCTGGCTCCTGTCGATCCCACTCGCCTGATACGGGGTTGTACATTAAGTGCTCACATTTTGATAACTAACATCCATGGCCTTAGTGGAGGGAATGTCTGGATTATAGATAGGCTCACTTCTGCCACTTTCTCCACTTCCCATCTCATGGGATTTGATTCCTGGGGCAGTTTCTTCCTCTAAGGATTCTTCCTCATTGTCAGATTCTGTAACTGTTGCCTTGCCCTTTTTCTTACTCGAACTCTTCTTTTTCTTTGAAGGATTCATCAGTACCTTCTTGTACTTTTCCAGTGTCTTCACATCCATCTTCTTCATATGATGGATCTTTGTTCCTTGCTTCTTTTTGAAGATGTCTGGATATGCAGTTTGGAGATATAAAAGATAGAATCCTTCCCAGAATAAGAACTTGCAATCTTTCCTTAATTCTCTGGAAGACCACTCCAGCCCAATTAGTTTTTTTCATGAGAATAGCGCTACTCATCTATTCATACAACTGCTTTTAGATTCTATCATGAGACCCTACCTTCCGTAGAAGGGCCTTCCCAATAATGTCTGCCAAAAAATTTCCTTTTAGGTTGAAGTACTTCCTTTCCAGAGAACCCTAAGGCTTTCCAGAATATTCACACTAGTCTAGAGCATCTATAATGTCCTACTGTGTGATTTTTTGATGAATCTTAGCTTGCGAAAAGCGCAGAGATTTCACCACTCGCATAGGACTAATATTAACACAGACTCCTTCAATCTTGGTTTTGATGAATCTTCTAATGGGATACACCATGACATTTGTGTATAGCTCCAACACCTCTTAAAGTTTTTAGTTTCAAGAGTAGCTAATCATCTAGGGGTGAATAGTTTTTTAAGTCTTTTTAGTCTTTCTACTTACTTTGGTGTGTTGTGATTTAGGTTCATTTGACTTTCAAGAAAACGCAGTCAACACACAAGTAATTTATAGTTGTTCCCAAGATTATGGGTACATCCACTGTCCCTCCCACCTTTCTAGCAGTTTGTTAGGCAAGACAACTTATTTAACTTGGCTCAATGAGCTTACAAATCAGATCCCTCAGGATCTCTCAGACTCCTCCAAGTCCTACCTCATGCCTAAGACCCTACAACTCAGAGCAAGCAATGCTCCTATAGCTCAGTGATCCACAAATCACCTACCTCATATTCTACTCAAAGTCCTACAACTCAGGCTAGGAGGGTATCCCTACAACTTAGAGAGAATGACTCTCCTACCTCAAATCTAAACCAGATCTCACCTTAGGCACAATGACCCTACAACTCAGATCCACACATGAATCTTACCACTTAGGCATAAATGTCCTACACACAGATCTACAGGAATATCCTACATTAGGTCTTTATAAATTAGGCTTACACTCAGATCAAAATGATCCTACAGAAGAATAAGAGTTAGTTGATGATATTTGACACCAGAGATAGAATCTCTGTGTCTTCCTCCTTCCTATCACTCAGGCTGAAGTAGTTAACATTGCATATCATGTCCTGAATAGGGCCTCCATCACTAAGGTCCATAAAAAGACTCCCCATTAACTTATGAAAGGAAGAAAACCAACCCTATCCTACTTTAGAATTTTTGGTTGCAAATGTTTCATATTAAACAATGGGAAGTATAAATTAATTAAATTTGCTAAAAAAAATGCAATGTGGGGATTCTTGTTGGATATAACTCCCATAGTAGAGCTTATATGGTATTCAACAAGAATACCCAAGTAGTAGAAGAATCAATGCATGTTATATTTGTTGAGACTAGCCTTATAAACAAAGACCTGTCTAGTGTGCCTAATGATGTAGATTTTGAGCACAATATAGAAGATCTGTCTATCCATGACAAGCCAAGCTCAAGCAGGAGTTCATCTCAAGTTGAAGTACTTTGTGAAGACATTCAGACAGCTAACAACACACAAGAAATTACTGAAGATGAACAACCAGCTGAAATAATTCCATCTTGTCTGCAAGGTGTTGTAAGGATGCCTACAATAACCAGGCATTGAGGGACAATCCCAGCACCCTCATAATTGGAGATGCAAGTCAAGGTATCACCACTAGAAGCAGACTTCAGATTGAAGCTCTATTCTTGAGCTTCCTGTCTCAGGTAGAGCCAAAAAGATTTGAAGATGTCAATCATGATGCATTCCGGATCAATGTAATGTAAGAAGAACTTCAACAGTTCAAGAGATGTAAGGTTTGAAAGTTGGTGCCAAGGACACAAGAACACAACATCATTGGTACCAAATGGATATACATAAATAAGATGGATGAGAATGGTGTCATTGTGAAGAATAAGGGTAAACTAGTAGCTAAGGGCTATAAGAAAGAGGAAAGGATTAACTTTGATCGAACCTCTGCCCCAGTTATAAGGTTAGAAGCCATTAGGATGTTCTTAGCCTATGCAGTATTCATGGGATTAAAAGTCTACCAGATGGATATCAAGTCTGCATTCCTAAATGGTAATCTTAAGGAAGAAGTGTATGTAGAACAGCCCTAAGGTTTTGTTCATCCAACTCTTATATCTCATGTCTATTTTCTTAAGAAAGACTTGTATGTGTTAAAGCAAACCCCTAGAGCTTGGTATGAAACTCTGTTTAGCTTCCTCATTAAGAACAATTTCTTAAGGAGGAAGATAGAGAACACATTGTTCCTAAGATAAATAAAGGGCAAGTGTCTCTTAGTCCAAATTTATATTGATGACACAATTTTTGAGTATACTGATGACAACCTTTGCAAAAGGTTTGTCAACCTTATGCAAGAGGGGTTTGAAATTAGCAGTATGACGGAGCTCAAGTACTTTCTAGGTCTCCAAATGAAACAGTTTGATGAGGGGATATTCATCTCTTAGACAAACTATACTAGGGAACTTATTAAGAAGTTTGGTATGAAATCACCTTCTACCATGAATACTCTCATGGGGTCAAATGTATCCCTAGACAAGGATGAGAAGGGGAAACCTTTTGATTAATCCATGTATAGGTTTATCATTGGATCCCTATTATATTTAATTGTTAGTAGATCAGACATTTTATATGCACCATGTGTTTATGCTAGGTAGCAAGCATGCTCTAAGGAATTTCATTACTCAATTGAAAAGAGGGTTTTGAGATACCTCAAGGGCTGCCAACATCTTGTCTAGTGGTGCCCTAGGAACAATGATTTTTAATTAACTGGATTTTTAGATGCAGATTTTGCAGGTTCCAAAGAGAAAAGCAAAAGTACAAGTGGTACTTGTCAATTCCTATAAAGGATATTGATTTTCTGGACCAGTAAGAAGCAGACCAGTGTGGTCATATCTATTGCTAAGTACGAAAACATATCAGTAGGGAGTTATTGTGCAGAATTACTATAGATTCAACATCAACTGGAGGACTATAACCTCAAGATGAGTAAAACCCCCTTGTTGTGTGACTCGTCAAGTGCTATTTCCATTGTTGAGAATCCTATCTCATATAGCAAGACTAATCATATAGAAATAAGGTATCATTTCATTAGAGAACATATTGAGAGTGAAGATATCTGTCTTGAATTTGTCCCGTCTGACAAGCAAGCAGCAGATACCTTTATAAAGCCTTTGAATGAGGTTAAGTTTAATTCATTTGAAATTGAGTTAGGTATGCTAAACATGGAGTAATTTATCCCTCACATATCATTTCTGTTATCAAGTTTAACATTTTTATTATCTAAATATATTCATATTTTTTTACCAATAATTCATTCGGATACATCATTGTATGATTAGCTAGTAGAACATTATTCTGTTCAATATTTCAATTTCTATTAGTTTCTAGAAAACTCACGTTCAATAGTAAAATAGATAGTCAACCTTAGCTGATATCTCTCATTAGGATACATTAACTAGCTGAGAACACTAGCTAAGAAATCTAGCTGAGAAATCTAAATAAGTCGCCTAACTGAGACAAGCTCAGCAACATCATAGAAACCACTAAGAAAATACTCAGTGGTATATCTCCCCATCTCAATGATACCACTGAGACAGGATTCTATATTAAAAGATGATCAATCTCAGTTGTTAGATCAACTCTTTATGATCAGTCAAATAGATTGCGCTTCAATACCCATTTAATTCAATTAGATAAATGGGAAATTAAAAGAGTATATAAAGCTAAGTAAACTAAGAACTTAAACACTAAACCCTAGAAAACTGTCGATAACCTTCTGTCTTTCTCAGCTTCTCAACGTCTAAGTTCTCTCATCAAATAACACCAAAATTAGTTAAGATACTTCTCAAAGGCCATGAAGTACTTAGAAATGGATTCCAAACTGCTCCTAAGGAGCTTAAAGAAGTAATCAGACTATTAGAGGCCGTCAGCCTGGAGTTTTTGCTATCTAAACCAACATCAATTCTGAAAGATGATGTGTTAGAGATTTATTCCAATGTTAAACTCTCCACATTGAGGACTAAAATCAAGAGCAAAGTAGGGGAAGTGAGGATAAAGATAAACCATAAAAGGTTGACCAAAGACCTAAACATGCCTTCTGTAGTCAGTGAAGGAGAAGATGAACTATCTGCCTAGGACATAGAATAAGCCCTGGTGTGGTGTAGATATAATGGAGAAAGATATGGCTCATTAAAGAGAAAATACTTCGACCAAAGAGGCAAACATCTAGTTGATATCATTGGGAAAGAAATCTTATGTAAGACAGGTTCCCGTGATAGCATTTCGAAGTCAATGTTAGAAATAATTACAAGTGTAATATGTAGAAAAAGATTGATTGGGCTCTAATAGTCTTTCAAAGAGTGATTGGTGGCCTACAAGTTCCTAACCTAGCAAAATCCTGTCCCTTTTTCTGATCAATGCTTACTCAGATGATTTCAATAAGACTCAAGGAGTAAAAATTCACTATATGAAGAAGATGGATGTAATGACTCTGGAAAGATTCACCAGAGTTCTGCCAAAGGGCCAAGTTGTCCATACAAAGGACAAGACAAAGACAAAGGGAAAGAAAATAGCTGAAGAAAGTTCTTCTAGTTCTGATTCTGAAAGTCAGACTGATGGTAACAACACACCCATTTTTGAAAATGATCTATCTTCATCTAAAGAAGAAGACTATGATGTTGACGATTAAGGAATTCAATTGGATGACATTGTCTCTACTCAAAAGGAGTTACAGAGGTCTGTAGAAGAATTTGGAGAAGTTCCAAAAGATTTAGACTTGGAAGATGCCCCGACTGAGGGGGAGAATAACCAATCACCTGAGAATCTACAAGCAGAAAATGACAGGACAATTGATGATATCCAAGACAGAATTGATCAAATCCCAGATGATTCACAAGTATTGATTCAGGAAAAGACTGATGCTCTAGTTGAGGGGGAGAAAGAATTGTTGGTCATTGAGGATAACCTGGAAAATACTCTTATTCAATTTTTAAACTCAGATGATCAAGTTAAGGAGGAGCTTCACACTGAAGTCTCTACTCTTGGAGAAGAACCACCTATCTCCCAAGTGGCTGAGACATCCACTCTAGTTGAGTTGGATGGTCAAGAGGGCCAAGGGAAAAGTGCAGATCCTGTTGAGGTTCAACCAAAACAGATGCCCCAACATTTACCTTCTACGAGCAATGTAGAGAGCTCAATCATAGCTTCACTCAAATCTCTACTGGGTGAGCATGCAATAACATTAAAAAGCTACATTAATGAATCTGTTCAAGGACTGAAGACTTAACTTATGACAGAAGTGCAAAAAGTTAAAACTGAGATAATAAGTGATCTTATGATTCTGAGAGATGATATTGCACACATCAACCAAGAGATCATAAGATGGTTTGACCTGGTAGCAAGCACTGTCAAGCAGAATGTTACCATTCTCATTTCAATGGATGAAATCCTGAAGGAGTTTGTCCTTGACTTACATAGTGTGAAAAACTATGTTAGTCAAAAAGATGAAGTCATAAGAGAGGGTGTTAATCATGTAGAAAATTATGTTTTCTCCACTCAGATAAAGGCAGCTGAACTGGCCATTGAGAACAGGGACACTATTATGTCAGATTTGGAAAATGATTTATAGACAGTGTCGAGTAGGCTTGAAGCCATCACTCTACATTTTGAAAATAAAAAATTAATGAGGAAGCCAGAAATGGGGAGAAGGACAATGAAGTGTAAGCCCTTAAGGTTCTTCAAGGAATAAGGGTTGCCTTACACTTACCCCTACTGGATCCTAAAAGGCCTGAAGACTTTGATTTCTAGGGACAAGCCAGAGTGGCTCAGGATGCTCGGTTGGCTGAGAGAAGAAAAAGAGATGGCCTGATCCTTCATAAGGAGTTCATGGCTAAAAGAAGGGCAGAAATTGCTGATTATCCTAATTATGAATACTGGAGTGAAGACTCTGATAACATCATCATAAATGCTTGGATCAATCATGGGCAACTCTTGAAGAACATTGACAATGTTTATCCCAATGAAGAGTGGATCAAACACTTGGAGAGGAATTCTCTAAGGGAAAGGGTAAACAAAAAAAACTTGGTACATAGGAATAATCCAAGAAGGATGCCCTCCAAATACTTTCCCAAGCCATTCTTGTTCTTTAAGAGATAGGACAACAAAGCTAAATAGGATGAAAGGTTAGCTGCTGCACAAGGAGATGTCTCAGGCTCTGCTTCCAAAAAGAGGAGAACTTATACAGCAAGCTAGCTAGTGGGCTAACACTATGAATTCTGCAATTTCTTTTGATTATATTCACAGTTAAAACTGAAATAGAATTGTGTATCTTGTTTGAACTTTTTTGATTAAAACTATAGTGTTGTCATGATTTGTTGTTCACTTTGTAGATATGCTTAATATTTATCTATGATAATAAATATTGGTACATTGTAAGGTGTTGTGATTTGATGTTCACTTACATGTTGTATATGTTGACACGATTCTATTGATATCTTATTGTCAAAAGTTTGGTTTATTGGTTAATGTTACTTAGTATTGTAAGGTGTTCATTCTTCTTCAAATATGGGGAGATTGTTGGGAAGATTGCCCTCAATCTTCTAAGATTTGAAGTGACATCACTACTAATGCTAAGAACACATTGTATTTGATGCATATCCATTTTATGAGCATGCAGAGTACGTGGTATTTACTCCAAGATATTGTTAAAGCAATGATGAGCTATACAATTGAGATCACTTATAGTTCTCAGCTATATCTCTGAGACAATGGTCTATACCGCTGAGAAGAATGCAAAAACCGCTGAAAACATAGATCTCAGCACCAAGACAAATACCGCTGAGAATGAAGGATCTTCTCAGCGATACTGTTGAGAAAATTCAAATATAGCCGTTGAAAGCCACAGGTCACAACACCAAGTCTAATGTCGCTAAGAATGAAGTCAATACTCAGCAGTATTGGTGACAAGTCTCGAATAATGTCGTTGAGCCTGTACAGATTGGCGAGACCCACAAATGGCGGAAGCGGGGAAAGGATGGGAAGAACCTTCTTGTTTTGTCCAATACTTTGACAGGACCTTTCTTGGGACCATTGGAGAAGGTTAAAGATCTAAGAAGACACTTAGGACGCCTGAAGAAATTTTCGTTACACAAAAACCTAAATTCAAGAAAGAGCTTAACAATGCTCCAAGTGAAGGAAGAAAGCTCTTGCTGAAGGATTTCAGAAGAACAACCAGAGTCGATTCTTTGACTCAAGATTGATCTTCTTCCATCTGCAAAAAGAAGAAGATCAAGGTGGAGCTTTCCCTAACCTATGCAAACCTGAAGATCATTCTGTCAGGGTCCATCTCCAGATCTTGCCATCAAAACAAGAACAACAGAAGGTCTCAATTTTCAAGTTCTAACTATAAATTATACTTTTCTTGTAATCTCTTTCATTACATTTTTAATAGGGCCTTTGTGCCTAAGTTGTAGGGCCTTTGTGCCTGAGTTGTAGGGCCTTTGTTCCTGAATTGTAGGGATGTACTCCCAGCCTGAGTGGTAGGATTTCTATGGAAATCTGAGGTAGTGCTTGAGTCAAGTCTAAGGTAGGAAACCTTGAAGATTTCTGAGTTGTAGGAGTTGGAGAACTCTGAGTTAGGGCTTCTTGATAAGCCTGAGTGTATGACCTATGTGCCTAAGGTAGGGTCTTGGAGGAGACCTGAGAAATCCTGAGTGATTTGTGTTGTAAGCTCCGTTGAGCCGATTTTTAAAGGAGGTTGCCTAGTCTAGCACATAGTTAAATAGGTGTAGAGGGAAAGTGAATGTACCCAGACTTTGAGGAACCACTATAAATCTATGTTGTGTTTTTTGTGTGCTTTCTTTCTTTCTTACTTAACTACTGAAACTGAAAATATCTCAGTAAAACTGCAAGACACCTATTCACCCCCCTCTAAGTGAGTTAGACTACCACTAACAATTAACTATCAGTAAGGTTTGCCTACATTTCGCCCATGTGGTGGGACCCTATACGATTAATTTCCTCTTTGTAGGCGCGGTCGTAGTAATACATTTTGCTTGAGATGAATTTTACGCTATAATTGAGAGGAATGCAAGGGTTTGTCAGTCTAAATTGCTTAACAAAGACCAAGGAGAATGCGTAAAGTACTTCCTCGAGCTGGCCGCATGGTTGGAAGTGATGGTTTTAAGTATTAAAACATGGGTTTGTCATCCCAACAAACTATTTTGACAGTTGATAATTTATTCCAATTATAATGGATTTTTTAAAATTGGTCAATGTGAATACAAAGGTGAATGTTATATTTATTAATTCTTCGATTAAGACTAGATTCATACATTCTCCTATAGTTTCAAATGTTGTGAGATGTTAGAAATATGATGCTAGTTTTGTGAAATCATTGTTGATGGTTGTGTTAAGGTTGTCGAGCTCATTAACGAACTAAACCCTTGTACTCAATTTCACCTTAATTGGAATCATCTTCTTTTTGTTTCTCAATAAGAGTTTCAGGGTTCTATGAGCACCACCCGTTTGTAACTTAAATTTTCCTCTTTGTTGCATCATTGGCTTGATGAAGAGGTTAGTTTAAATTGGGTTTCGAGGAGGATATGATGAAAGCTTATGGAGTCCTTGTTAAATTTCATTGGTGAGACAGAATCCTTAATGTTGGGGCTTTTATTTCCATCTATTTTTCTTTCAAAAATGTTAAATCAGTTCTAAAGAATGGGGCCTTTCATAAATGACCCTAAACCCTTTTTTTGTGTGGAGATATTAGTCCATCTATTTTTTAGGGTCTCAAATTTGGTTCCAACTGAACTCTGCCAATAAAATTAACAGAATTTTCAAAGCAGCTGGCACATTTTTTCTTAATAAATATGCAAAAGAATAATAAATTTACTTTTGTTGTAGCTTTTTAAATCTCTTAACTACTCTCATTTAAACTTGCCACCCCATTCTTCTAGGGGTGAAGATGCCAAACCAAAAATTGATAAAACCAACAGACCAATTGAACCACATCGATTTTGGAAGCGAACCGATCGTGTCGATCAAGGTTTTAACTGGTGAAAACAGATCTCTTGTTTCCGTTAAGTCGTGGAAGCTGCCATCTCCAAATTGAACTGATGTTATTTCGCATGGTCCTGCTACTAACATATCGATAACATGTGATATGTAGCCAAAGGTGATTGGACCGTGGAAGCTTAAGTGGTCTACTCCTATTGTTCTGTATAGGTCTTAATAATAAGTCATGTTGTAGGTGAACATTTAGAATCGAGTGTCGAATGCTTAGAAGTGAGCACAGATGTCTTGAACAAGTGCATGGGAAGCCTCATGCAACTTGTGGAGACTCTTGCCAATAATATGAGAGACATCTGTCAAGTCATTAATGGATTAAGAACCATCATTAATAACATCTGAGCTACTCCCCACTTAGGTAGGTTTTATGTGCCACCTCCAACTGAACTCCCAAACCTTATAGAAAAGAAATCTGTCCTCCAAATTCTCGACCCTAGAAACAAACTATTACGAGACTTCTTCGGGGCTTTGTCAAAGGTGGCAGTGGAGACGACGATACAAGTAGAGTCCAGCTCTACCTGCGGAGAATGCAAGGAGAGAGAGTAAGATGAGGAGTCATTCTCAACCGTAAACTTTGAAATTGGGGAAGAAGAGAGAACTAGAGAGAGGGAGATAACTTGGTTAATTTCAATCATAATTCATATAATGATCCAATTGATTTATTTAAAGACTTACAATTGATTAAGATGTAAATACCCAAAACTAAAAGTTCATGCGAGAATACTAAAAGTTGACGACTCTAAATAGTCATAATTATTACTCGACTCGAACACTGAAATAACATACAGAAAGACATATAAATGAAATATGTGTGACCGGCACCGGGTGGTAACACCAACCTCATTGAGATCCAGCTTGGCATTTTGGAAAAATTCTAGGACTTCCTTTTACAACATCTTGCATGGGTGTTCAAGGACGAAGGAGAGTCCAACTGTCTCCAACATAAGTATCACATTACAGAATTCGTCAGAAGCTGAGGCAAGCCCGGTGCGAACCAACTCTCCTCCCCCTAGCAAACCACTCATGCTTCTGGGAGCAATGGAGAAATAAGAAACTTCGAATGAATTGGAATCGGATTTTTGTACTTTGACGAAATCGGCGACAACACCGTTTTGGACGCACACCACCAAAAGAAATCGTCAGGAATTCCTTGTACAACTGTCAGCTAGGGTTTTGAGGTTCACAACCCCTAACGAAGAGGAATGAAGCAAATATCAGGAACTTCTGGAGGAAGACGACGAACTGGTTTTGCGGGAGCAGAAAGGTCGGGAATGTTGTATTCGACGAATCGTCTTGAGGATTTCGACGAATCATAATGTACGGCTGCCCCCTTTTCAATATATATATATATATTTTAAAATTGTCTAAATGGCGCGTACCTGATTTCAGCGGATCTTCGGATCCAATATAGAAATTTAAAATTTTGTCCTAAGTGGAATTCAGCGAGAATCACCGGAAGCTGAGTCAAATTCGGCGAGTATCCACTAATATCCGACGAATCCGCGAGTTTGCTCTCTGATATTCACCGAAAATTTGCCTTGGAAATATTTCTGCCTTTCTGAAGTAATTTTCTGCTTGCTTGCATGTCCTTCTTCATGAGTCAATTTTCAGCATGCCTAGTTCCGTTTTGAAAACCAAGAACTTGGCCTCGTCTAGCGGCTTTGTGAAAATATCCGCGACCTGCTTATCCGTCGGGACATAGCTGAGGGACATATACTTGTTCTCCACATGCTCTCAGATGAAGTGATAGCATACCTCGATGTGCTTCGTCCGGCTGTGAGATACTGGATTATTCGCGATCGCTATTACGCTAGATGAGTCGCAATACATCAGAATCTCTTTGAACTTCAAGTTGTAGTCCTCAAGTTGATTCCTGATCCATAGAAGTTGTGTGCAACAACTACCCGCAAAGATATACTTTGACTCAGTAGTAGAAGTTGCCACACAATTCTTCTTACTGCTCTATGATATAAGCTATCTTCTTAAGAATTGGCATGTCCCGGAAGTGCTTTTCCTGTCATCCCTGCTTCGTGAAAAATCGGCATCTAAAAAACCAATTAGCTCGACGTCATTATTTCTCAGGTACCATAAGATAAGATTAGGTGTAACCTTAAAGTATCTTAAGATCCGCTTTGCAGCTACGTTGTGAGATTCCTTAGAGTTCACCTGAAATCTAGCGCAGACACATGTTGAAAACATTATATCTAGTGTACTGGCAGTGAGGTAGAGCAATGATCCAATTATGCTTCTGTACTTGGTTTCATCAAAAGGTTTCCCTTTCTCATCCTTGTCCAGAGACACGGTTGAACTCATTGGAGTTCTCATAGAGGTTGCGTTTTCCATTCCGAATTTCTTTAGAAGCTCCTTAGTGAACTTCGTTTGAGAGATGAAAATTCCATCTTCAGATTGCTTCACCTGAAGTCCTAAGAAATACTTCAGCTCTCCCATACTGCTCATTTCAAACTTCCCTTACATAAGTTTGAAAAACGTTTTGCAAAGGTTATCTTCTGTAGAGCCAAAAATAATGTCGTCGACATAGATTTGCACTAGCAGAATCTTTGTTTAAAAAATAAACGTAATCAGAGAATTGAGAATTAACAACATCATATCTTTAAAAAATAAACATAATATCTTTCCTCTTGTGAACTTGTTCTTAAGAAGAAAGCTAGACAACATTTCATACCAAGCTCGTGGAGCTTGCTTTAAGCCGTATGAAGCTTTGTTTAAAAATAAACATAATCAGAGAATTGAGAATTAACAAAACCTGGGGTTTGCGCTACATATACTTCCTCTTTCAGATTCTCATTAAGTAATGCTGACTTCACGTCCATTTGGTAGACGGTGAAGCCTTTGAGGGTAGCATACACAAGAAACAACCTAATCGCCTCTAGCCACTAGAGCAAAGGTCTGATCGAATTCGATCCCTTCTTCTTGTCGGTATCCTTATGCTACAAGTCTGGCTTTATTCTTAATGATTACTCCGTGTTCGTCCATCTTGTTTCTGAATATCCATTTGGTGTCGAACACGTTCTGTCCCTTGGGCTTGGGTACCAACTCCCATACTTTGCAACATTCAAATTGATTGAACTCCTCTTGCATTGCAAATATCCAAGAGACATCCTTGTTCACTTCTTTGAACTTCTTTGGCTCAACCTGTGACAAAAAACTAAGATGCATAACCTCATTAACTATACCTCTTCTAGTGCTCACACTGTCGCCTGGCTCTCCAATTTTCTGATCAGTTGGGTGATCTCTTAGATGTCTGAACCCTAGATTCCTTGCTCTCCCTTCAATAGGCTCTACAATATCGGGTGCATCCTCTGAAGGTTGAAGTAATTCGTCCTCTAATGGTTCTTCATCTACCAAGCCTGGATCGACGAACTTGACTGAGCTTGGAGCTGCTTCCTTGATAGCTTCATCCAAGCTTAGCTCTTTGAACCTGGTACCTGCATCTGCACCAATAACACTAGACGAGCAGCTTGGGACCGGGCTTGTCTCTTCAAATACAACATATATTGACTCTTTACCACCATAGTTTTCTTATTAAAAATCCTATGTCTTACTATTGCTACTATAACCTACAAAAATACCTTCAAAATATTTTTCACTAAACTTGGTGTGGTAATACGTCCCATTATTAAGTACGAAGCATTTGCTTTAAAAGATCCTAAAGTAGGACATAGTCAGTTTTCTTCCCTTCAACAGTTCGTTGGGGGTCATACGATTGCTTTTGTTGATTAGTGCTTGGTTTTGCTCGTGACAAGCAGTGTTGACTTCCCCAACCCAGAAGTACTCCGGAAGTGAAGCATTGTTCAACATCGTTGTACATGCTTCAATTAGGGTTCTATTCCTTCTCTCTACAACTCCATTTTATTGTGGAGTGTGTGGGGAGGAAAACTTATGAAAGATACCTTAACTTTCACAAAATTCTGTCATGGCACCAGACTCAAATTCTGTCCCATGATCACTTCTGATTTTGACCACTACACAGTTCAATTCGTTTTGTATCAGCCGGACCAAACTAGTGAATGTGTCGAAGGTGTATGACTTGTGTTTCAGAAAGAACACCCCAAGTAAAATGCGAGTATTCATCAACAATTACTAACGTGTAGACCTTCCCTCCTAAACTGCGAATTGGCATAGGACCGAATAAGTCCATATAAAGTAAATATAAACTTCTTGTAGAATCTTTTTCATCAATACTTCTGAAGGTAGCCCTTGTCTGCTTACCCATTTGGCATGTGTGACACAGACTCTCTTTAAGGAACTTAATGTTGGAAGCATCGCGCACTAAGTGTGAGAAAATAACATATTTATTATTTTGAAATTAATATGTGCTAGTATCTTGTGTCATTGGTCACAAAGAGGTGCACTATCTATTGCAAGAAAACAAACTGGTGTAAAATTGTCTAAGCAAAGAAAATTTAAACAAAAAATATTTCTGCTCTTAGTGCCTGTTAAGACCGTCACCAAATTTGCAGATGACTTTATCAAACACTTGTTCTTGCAGAACTCAACGATGTAGTCTTTGTCACATAGTTGACTTATGTTTATAAGATTATGGTGTAATTCTTCAACATAAGCCACGTCTGTGAAAGAGACTACGCCGTTGGAAATCATACCATAGCCTTTTGTAGTTCCCCTGTATGACCCTCTAAAGATAACTTTTGGTCCGTCTTTGACTGGGGTGAACTCGAGAAACAGGCTTCTTATCCCGGTCATATACCGAGAGCATCCATTGTCCAAGTACTAGATAGGATTTTTGTTTGCCTTTGGACATACCTGCAATGACAAATCACTTTACCTTAGGAACCTAAACGTATTTGGGTCCTTGTTTTCTTATCAGCTTACTACTGCTAGGAACATTAACTTTGCAAGTTGTCTGTCTCGCAGGGTTAACTCGTGGAGTTTCAAAGTTAGTCGGGTTAAACCAGCAATCTGCACCAAAATGATTAATTTTGCCACAACACCAACAATCAAACTTATTGTACCTCCTCTTGTACTCCTGCTTTACCTTTTGAACATACGGTCTAGTAGGGGCAACATACTTGGAGGTGGAAGCCTCCTGTTTGCAACATGCACAGGGCTTCTCCATCTCCTTTGCTTTTGGAACAACAGTTTTGGCTTTTGGTGCCCACTTATAGTTATGTCTATGAACATAAGGACCATAACTCTTGAGTTCAATCTCCTCATAAAGTGCTTTGAATACACTGGCACCATAGTCTTGGGGATGAGTCCATCCCTGATATCTCTTCTTGGGCTCTACATTAGTAGGCCTAGCAAGATGACCATAGGATGACTCAAAGTCGAACTTGTTCGTCGAGAAGATTACCATCCTAAATGAGGGTTGACCTAGAAGAGCCTTCCCCTTTTCTTTGGCACTAGCCTTCCTGGCGGCCTTACCTTTTATAAATTCGTGGCCAAGACCACTACCCTTCTTCGGAGCTGAGAACTCGTCAATGAGAGGGAGAATAGTCTTCGTCTTAGAGTAACTCTCAACGAGTTTTCTCTTTACCACGAGCTTTTCTTCCACCTCATCAAGGTATTTCTCTTTCAGACTTAATATTTCAGCCGAGCTTTTTAATTCCTCTTGCAAGGAGTGAACTACACTTCTGAGAGGATTCAATTCTGTAATTTCCTCCCTCATGCTTGATTCCACTACCTTGAGAGAGGCAATCCCTTTTGCCTGCTTTTTTACTATATTTTGGCATTTATCAAAAGCCTTCAAAAGGTGCTCATGCTGAGCCATCAAGTCTGAGTCATCTTCTTTAGAAGAGCAGTCTTCATGACCATTTGAGGAGGTATCTGACTCTGATTGTATAATATGCGAGTTTACCTTTCCGCAATACTCTGAGTCACCAACTTCCTCATCAGATTGAGCCATGAGCCCGAAGTAGGCTTCCTCATTCTCTGAGCTGGACTCGCTTGAGTCATTGTCACTGAGAGTCTTTGACTTCTTGGCGGCGAATCTCTTTTCTTCCTTCTTGGATCCATCCTTCTTCTTATAAGGACACTCTGCAATCACATGTCCTGACTTATTACAACAGTAGCAAACAATGTCAGAGGAAAAATGTTTATTCGGTTTCAATTTATACCTGTCCTCCTTATTGTAGCTTTTCTTTAAGCGATCTCCATCACGATGAAATTTTCTGTAGTCAGAGGAGGACGACTGATTCTTCATCTATCTCCTCTTGCTGAGCAGTTTCTTGAACTGCTTGGAGATAAGAGAAAATTCTCCATCAGATGGCTCGGAGCCTGACGTATTTGGCTCGGAGTCTTCTGGAGTATCAGGAGCTCATGTCCTTACAGGTGACACAACTTTAGACTTTCTCGAACATTCAGCCTTTAAAGCAACTGATTTGACTCTGCTTGATGTTCTGCTATTCTGCTCCTCCTTCTTTCTAGTGTTCATTTGAAGCTCGTAGGAGAGCAGCTTTCCGAACAGGTTCTGGAGGTCTATCTCCGGCAGCTTCTCAAACTCTCTAATGACAACAACTTTTGTGTCCCAGTCCTTTGTTAGGGATCTGAGGAATTTGTCGTTCAGTTCACCATTAGTAAAGATGCGGCCATAGTTTCTGAGTCCGTTCACAATCTTGAAGAACTTCTCGTAGCTACCAGCAATGGTATAATTTACACCTTGCTTGAAGACTTTGTACTCTTGGTTTATCAATGATCTGCGATCGTCTCTCACTTCTTCTGTACCTTCCATGAGGACAATAAGACAATCCCACATCTTTTTGGCAGATTTGTAGTGGAATAAGTTCTGAAGCATTGAGTCGTCCACTGCGCTTGCTATAATATTCTTTGCTTTCTTTTTCAGGGAGACTAGGGCAATCTCATCTTTCGTGAGATCCATCATCTTCTTGAGAATTATGATAGCCAGATTCAGAGATGAGGCTTGTGTAGGAACATGCGGTCCTTCTTCTACGATCTAGAATATCCAAGGATCAGCAGCTTCCATGAAGAACCATACATGTTCTTTACACATGGGAAAGTTTTCTTTAGTGCACTCCAGTAGCTTCATAGAAGACATATCTTTACTTCTGTCCATGGTGAATACGCGGAATCTCTAAACGCTAGATCAGGGATCTTGTTTAAGGTGTTAACCTTATATCAAACAAAATGCCCCTCTGATACTAATTAAAAGTATCTAGCATCTACCTAAATAACCTAGAGGGGGGTGAATAGGTGATGTCTGTGTCTTTTCACGGAATAAAAATTACTTAAAAACAAGGGCACAAACACCGAGATCTATAGTGGTTCCCCGAGTTGGGTACGTCCACTTTCCCGCCTCTCCTATCTACCACGAAGAGCTAGATTCAGCTACTTCACCTTTCTCAGATTACAACAAATTTTACACCTCGGAGCCGTAACTCCTACAACTCGGAGACGACGCTACTATTACTCGATCCACAACCGGATATACAAACTCGATCCACAAACGGATCTACTCACTCGATCCACAAATAGATCTACACACTCAGATAAATAATCTCCTACAAAGTAAAAAGAATATTACAATACTATTACACAAGATCTAAAAACTTCAGTTCGTCATTCTTCGAAAATAATGGATATTGACTAGGCTTTGGAGAACACGGGGAAATCTAAAATCTTCCAGAGATCTTGAAACTTGAATCTTCAATCGACATGATCTGGAGGAGTATAGATCTGTAGAGAGAGAGAGAGAGAGAGAGCAATCCAGTCGTGTATGTCAAAGAAGATGAATCGTGCACAACAGGTTGTCGGTGGCCGATCGGAAAGTTACGATGCGTAAGAAGTCGGCCAACAGATTCCTTGTTTGAAAAGTTCTTGCTGATTTGAAATGTTAGCAATAACACGATTAGCATTAAAGAAAAATCTCCCTAGGTATTTATAGAGATCTTCTAGCCAACGGTATAAAGAAACCTTCCAAAAACGAAACTTAGAATTTACTGTGCATGACCGACCGAACCCGAACCAGAGAGAAATTTTTGAAGAAAAAAGTCCTAAGTCAAATTCGTCGAGTATCGTTGAGTATCAATAGTATACACGTCGAATGGTATCTGATATATGATGAAATTTCCTTGGTGGAATTAAGTTCAGGCCGGCTACACTCAACTCCAAAGCGGAGACCATACTCGACGAATTCGTCGAGTATCGGCTGACATACTATATGAATTCATCGAGTATCGGCTAATACACTTGAATGACTCAATGCCAAGATATATGACGAATAAGACAGAGAAAAATCCAGGACAATAATGTCGAATAGACTCGACAAATTCGTCATGCATCGTTTAGTATATTCGACGAATTCGGCGAGTATCGTTAGATACATTCGATGAATTTGCCGAGTATACATGACGTTACTCAGCGAATTCTACTTGGCCATTTTTCTATTTCTCATCGAATTTTCCCTACATATATATGACGAAGACGACGGGTATCGGAAAGTATACAGGTCGAATTTGGCGAGTATCAAGAGGATACTCGACAAATTCGACTTGTATTCCTAACCATACTCGTCAAATTTTACTTAGGTAAAATTCCTATTTCCTGGTTCCTAGCCTTTGTCCACCCTTGAACCTTCTCCTGTACTTTGGATAAAAGTACACCCCAATAGAGAGATTACATGTGAGTCAACACATTGGCCTACATAATGAGGGATTACATTATATAGTCATGTGTTTATTGACCCTCTGTAACCTGACATTGGTGTGTGCTTAGCAATGTAAACTTGCAAGTACATAACTAAACAGTAGCATCAAATACAACCTCAATTCATCTTAGCTTGACTCGACCCTTCTTCAAATCAGGGTTAATGTGGATGCAATACCCAACACCTCTTACTACACATTCAATGCCAAGGGACTCACAGTCCCGCACCAACCACTCATCACGAGCTTCAATCCAATTCTCTTGTCCAGAATATTTTTTACTCAAGGAATCCACCACCACGTTGGCCTTGCCTGACATATACCGAATCGACACGTCGTAGTCCCAAAAGAAATCAACCCACCTGCATTGCCGCATGTTCAAGTATTTTTGATCCAAAAGATACTTCGGGCTTTTGTGGTCCATGAAGATCTCTACCTTCGCACCGTACACATATTGTCGCCACAACTTTAACGCAAAAAATTACCGCCGCCAACTCTAAGTCATGGACAGGGTAATTTCTCTTATGAGATTTCAACTATCTAGACGCAAAGTCTATCATATTGTCGTGCTGCACTAGCACATATCCCAAACCGCAACCTGACGCATCACTGAAAATCTGAAATCCTTCTATCCCTTTAGGAAGACTTAGGATTGGCGCCGATATCACCCTTTCCTTCGCTTCTCAGGGTCACCACCATTGATAGACAGTCAATACAAGCACGCTGCTCTGCAATCCAGTCTATCCCCAAGATTACATCGAACTCGGATAACGGTAGAACCACTACTACCAACACAAAGTCAACTCCGTCTAAATTCCAACCAATGTGCCCTTTCATCTCGGTAGTCAAGAAAGACCCATTTGGCATGCACACCCTAAGCTTTGTATTCGCCGAAAAGGGATCGACTCCAATTCACTTTCCAATGTCCTGACAGCCTCAATCAACTCGTTAAAGCCCGCATTCTTCATAGATATAAGGCATTGTCTTAAATTCTCTCTCAACCCATGGCAGAAGAGGTTGTCTCTCTCCTCATCATCAGCCATAGTCGTTCCCGCATAACGACCTAAATGAGTAAATTTCTATACGTACTCATCCACAGTCTTATCACATTGCACCAAGCGCAAAAACTGCCTCTGAAGGGCTAACCTTGTCGACAAAGGGATATACTTCTTTAAGAAGGCATTCTCGAACTCTTTCATGGACGGGGTGCGCCAAGGAAACTGGCGGCCGCTATGGCTCACCCACCACAGCTTGACATCACCTTCCAACATGAAGGTCGTGAATTTAGATTGTTTCTCCTCCGGCGTCTCTGCCGCCCTCAGAAGTTCCTAAATTCTCGCTAACCATTCCTCTGCATTAGTTGGTGTGCCGACTCCCTTGAACGTCAGAGGATGGAAACTTAGAAAATACTTCATTTGTCGATCTCCCTATTTTGTTCATTGCCCACAATGTCCTAGATTTGAAGAAGTCAAATATGTCAATGAGCATACACAATAGTATATTTAATGTATGTTAAAGTTCATACATGCAGTTTAGTCCTTGTAACTTTGACAGGACAGGAATTCTAAGTAGTGCGATAGGTGGTCACAGGGTGAAGATGCTGGATAGGATGAAAATCGCTCAAGTCCACAGGCGTTAAGTGAGGTCTATTCACTCACCGCCAGGTGAGTAAATTTGTTGAATATAGCTTGTTAGTCTTAGCCTAAATATTGGATAGACAGAAAAGTGGCTAAGTCCACAGGCATTGAGTGTGTATCACTCACTCAATGCCATACTCTATATTCGCGAAGTATTGCCTTGCTAGTCAAAGCCACAAAAAATCTTTGCAAATGTTTTGACTAAGTCCATAAGCATTGAGTAAGGCAAGCTCACTCAACGCCATATAATAAAGCATTGACTGAACATCACTCAGTCAGGACCTGTGTTTTTAGACACAGAAATTTGGCTAAGTCCAAATTCGTTGAGTGGAACTTACTCACTTAATGCCAAGGAGCTTAAAAATCTTACGAAGTAAGAAAGCATTGAGTGAGACATTCTCACTCAACGCTCTCAACGCCATGTTTCAAAAAATCTGGCTAAAGCAAAAAGCGTTGAGTGAGGCGTGCTCACTCAATGCTCTCAACTCTTAAGATGCAGAAGAAGCAAGAAAATGACTAAGGCATAAGTGGTTGAGTGAGATGTGGTCACTCAATGATCTCAACACCTAAACTATTGAAAGCATGGCTAAGGCATATGGCATTGAGTGAGACGTTGTCACTCAACGCTCTCAACGCCAAGCATGCAGAAAAGGATGAAGAATAAGCTAAGGTGAAAAGCGTTGAGTGAGGGTTGCTCACTCAATGCTGTCAATGCCTAGATTGATAGAATTCTGTCTAAGTATCTTGGCATTGAGTGAAGCTCATTCACTCAATGCCTATTCTACTAATGCTCGATTTTGGCAAAGTCCACGGGTGCTGACATCAGCAAAATCTGAAAAATCGAAAATGTCAACAAATTTTAAATCAAGTACGGTGAAGTTACAAAACATGAGAAACTCTACCGAGGAGCTACTGTATGTCTTCTTTCGTTAAAGCAAGGTGCACCTGGAAGCTGCATGTGGGCCCCACTATTCCTAAGAGCCGTTGATCGGCGAACTACAAAAGGAAGAGATTGGCCAAGACACAAACAACTTTTTAGGGCTTTATCAATTTCAAAAAAGGTTGCGGCTGGACATCATCTCTCTCGCCATTATTGCTGAGAAAGAGCTTGAAGTCTTCCTGTAGGAACAAAGAAAAAAAGTTCAGTGAGTTGTTGCTTCTTAATCTACTACAACATAATCAGAAAGATTTCTGATGGAGAAAGAAAGTAGAGCCATCATTCTCTAGTGGGCTCAGCTGGTTGATTGAAGAACACAAGTTTACCTTCTTCTTCAGCAAGATCAGAATCTTCATTCTGAGATTTTTCCAGCAGAGGGAGAACTTCTTCCTACTGCTGAGAAGCAAGATAGTGCTGATATAACTCAGCCCTAGCTTTTGACACAGAGAAATTTCCCTGTATCAAAATATTCAAATCTTCATTTTTCTATAGGATCCAACTAGATCTGAGTTGTAGGGACACTGGCTTGAGGTAGGGCAATATTGTCTGAGTTATAGGAGAGTAAAGCTCTCTGAGTTGTAGGATCCAATTGGATCTGAGCTGTAGGTCCACTGTCCTGAGGTAGGGCAATTTTCCTAAGTTGTAGGAGAGTGTAACTCTCTAAGGTAGGATCCTTTGGATCGTAGGTAGGGTTGTTCTCCCAGCCTGAGTGTAGGGACATTGGCCTGAGGTAGGTGATCTACTGATCACTGAGTTGTAGGCCCTTGTGTCTGAGTTGTAGGTCTTGGAGACTAAGAGATCCTAAGGGATCTGAGGTGTAAGCTCTTTAGAGCAGTGTTTTAGAGAAATACATTGACTAACAAGAAGTTAGCAAGGTGGGAGGAGAGTGGTTATACCCATAAGTTGGGTAACCACTATAAATCTAGTTGTGCTTTTCTGTATTATTTTCTTTATGCAGGTTCTTGAAAGCAAACTACTGCCAACACACTTAGTACTAAAGGAAAAAAAACTAAAAAGAGAATAATAACAATGAGACAACCTATTCACCTCCCTAGGTTGTAAGCTATCTTGAAAATAAAGACTTTCAAGTGGTATCAGAGGGAGGTTACTCAAAAAGTATCTAACCATCTGAGTGATTCTCCAAGGTAGCTACAAACAGTCCTTATGAGTTCAGGGGTGAACTACAAGGAGCTAGGTGCTATGAAGCTTCCTATCTACAGGAAAGAAGGTTTTGGCATTTGGAATGAAAGGGTTAGGCTGTTCATGGAAGCAGCTGACCCTAGAATCTGTATAACAGTTATGGAAGGATCTTTCATCCCTATGAAAGTGTCTATTTTGGATGAAAATATCCAGACACCCAAGACTTATGTTGAGATGACAAAGGATAAAATCAATCTTGCCACCATGGACAAGAGGGCTCAGAATATCATTATTAGTGCAATTGATGATTCTACCCTTCAGAATCTGATTCACTGCACAAATGCAAAGAAAATATGGGACACTCTAGTGATCTACATGGAAGGCACAATGGAGATCATGGATGATAGAAAGTCTATGCTCAACCAGGAGTATGAAGCTTTCAGACAATCCAAGGGAGAGAACATAGCCACCTACTATGAAAAGTTCTTCAGGATTGTAAATGAACTAAGGACCTATGGAAGTATCTTTAGTCATTATGAGGTGAATGATAAGTTCTTTAGGTCTCTTACGAGAGACTGGGACACAAAAATATGTGTCATCAGAGAAGTGGTCAAGCTGGGTGACACTCCACCCCACACCCTATTTGGAAAAATGCTTTAATATGAGATGTAGTTAACTGTCAGGAAAAAGGAAAAAACCAACTACAAGTCTCAGGCCAAAGAGAAGTCTGTGGCCTTCAAAGTTGAAGCCACAAGTAAAAGTAGGAGAAAGACCCCTTCTCCTCCAAGAAGACTAGCAAATTCAGACTGCTCTGAATCAGAAGCATCAGACACTAGTATGTCTGATGAGTACTTTGTTGTCTTCTCCAGACAGCTCCATATGCTGATGAAGAAGAAGCACTGGAAGAGCAGGCCCTCCTCTTTAGCACATCACTCGAAGAAATCCTCCATGGAGGACAGGTATGGATCTAAACCTAATAAATAGATTTCTACTAATATTATCTGTTACTTTTGCAGCAAGCCAGGGCATGTCATTGCTGATTTCGCAGTAAAGAGAAGGGAGGATGGTGAGAAGAATTCTCACCAAATACACAAGGGCAAGAAAGAAAAGTCCTATGAGGCTAAGAAAGAGAAGAGTTGGAAAAACTCATCATCATTTGAGTCTGAAGATGAGGAAGCCTATATTAGGCTAGTTACTGCTGCTGCTAAAGATAAAGCTGTAACAGCTGGAGAAGTTCATCCTCCAGTAAGGATAGGAATCAGGGCCCCTCTGACACTCTCAGACAGTAACTTAGAGATGGATGAGGATGATAGAGATTCCCACAGCTGTAGAGGGCTAATGACAATGATAGATGAAGAGGGTAGCCAAGATCAGTCTGTTCAAAGTAAGGTACATTACCTATCCAGTCCTGTGTCTGGGTATAAGACTAGTCCTTGTACAGAAGCCTCTTCATCTAATGGTGAAGATGAATCTAGCTCAGAAGGTGATGTCAATCAACTGATTGACAGATATGCTGAACTTCTTGATGCCTTTAAAAAGTGCAAGAAGTTGACTAAGAAGCAGGTTAAGGAGATTCTATCTCTTCAGTCAGCTACTTCCCAACTTACTGAAACAACATATGTACTAAATCAGACCATGAGAGAACTCAGTCAACTGAAAACCCTTTCAGGAATCTAGATGGAGGCTATCAATAGCAATAATAGTCTCATTAGAGATCTTGAGAAAAAGCTCCAGAGGGAGAAAGGTATTGTGGCCAGTTTTTCTCATCCCAATATAGTGTTGCCCTTGATAGACTCCTCCTCACAGGAGGGTAAGAAGGGGTAGGGCTTCAAGGGTAACACAAGACCTGCCCATCCCAAAGGGAAAGGGAAAGTTCTAGTTCTGCCTATGACATCTAGGCCACCCATCCCATTCAAGAGGGTGATATTCCCTTCAAATAGGTATGACCAGGAAAGTATATATGGTCACTATATGAATGGTGCTTCCATAAGTAGAACAAAAGATGTTCTCAGCCATTGTGGAAGGTATAGCAGGGTAAGTGCCTTTAAGGCTGCCCATGAAAAATTCAAATGGCCCATCATGGATCATTTGTTTTTGGTGCTACAGCCCCCCTCTCAAAAATGTGGCTACTGCCAATTTTCAGAACCCGTTAGCACAGAATCTGACTAAGGGTCAGTTTGTCAGCTTGCCTGATATGATAGTTTTTGATGCTATCAAGAGCACACTGTCTGAAAAGAAATGTGTTGTTGATGGGTCTTAGAATAGGCCACTTAATCCAGCAAGCAGACTAACCTCCAATCAACTCCATACTAAAAGGAATCAGAAAATTGCTTCTGCACATCTTCCTTCTGTCAAGACTGCAGTCAATCCAGCTACAAGGCCTAAACAAAAAAGAAGATAGAATATATATGATTGTTGGTGTTGTGGTAGGGTAGGCCATTATGCCATTGACTGCTGGCATAATCCTAATATGGCCAGGACCAGTGTAAGTCGACCAATCAGAAAACTTGTTGGTGGATATGTTTAGTTTTAGACTAATAAGCACCTAGGTCCCAATGGATATTGGGATCCTAAGGTAAAGTAAACTGTATATTACAGGTTAGTCCAAGTGGTCATACCCTTATATGGTACTTGGATAGTGGTTATTTCAGGCACATGACTGGGACAAGGAGCAACTTGAAGGAGTACACTCCAGTAAAAGATGGACCCAAAGTAATCTTTGGTGGTTCAGATAGAGGGGTAACAAGAGACTATGGCAAGATCACCAATGGAATAGTCACCATCACTAAGGTGGCTTATATTGAAGTGTTGCAACACAACCTTATAAGCATAAGACAGCTCTCTCATCTTGGCTATGTTATTGTCTTACACAAGGATAAGTGCCTAATTAAGAGATCAAGTGACCAAGAGGTCATATTGACATGCACTAGCAGTGGAAATATTTATTGCTTAAACTTTCTATGTTTAGATATAGACTCTCCTATCTATCTGGTGGCAAATGAGAAAGTCTCTTATTATGTCATATGGCATAAGAGACTATTGGTAAGCTCTTCAATCAATATCTAGTTAGGAATAATCCTAATGTGAAGTGCTCTAATAAGGGCATTTTCTCTGCTTGTCAAAAGGGCAAGCAGACAAAAACTTCCTTCAAGGGCATTGGGACCAAAGATTCTGTGAGGTGTCTATGACTCTTGTATATGGACTTTTTTGGTCCTATGCCAATTCATAGTCTTGGTAGGAAGATCTGTGCCCTTGTGGTGGTTGATGAGTTTTCCAGGTTTGCTTGGGTGTTATTCCTCAAGAGAAAGGATGAAACCCTTAATATCTTCATTAAGTTTGTCAAGCAAATTCAGAATGAGTTTAATAGCTCTATGGTCAAAATAAGAAGTGACCATAGGACTGAATTCCAATGTGATAGCATGACAAGGTTCTGTGAAGATCATGAGATTCATTAAGAATTCTCTTCACCTAGAACACCCCAGCAAAATGGGATTGTGAAAGTGAGGGATAGATCTAATTTACACTAGAGGGAGGGTGAATAGGGTATTTTAAAATCTTAATTTAGTTTTATAGTGGATTTAAAAACTAGTGATATATATATATATAAAGAAGCAATCACATCACATAAATAAAGAGAATAACAATCACAGACGACACAAGGAAATTTATTGTGGTTCTCCAATAAATCTGGGTACATCCACTCTTCTACCACCCTGGTAGGAATCCACTACAGGTTTTTGCTCAACTGCCTTGCAACCACAGGTTTTTGCTCAAGTGCCCTGCCACCACAAGATCTATTTTTCTAAGGGAGATCTAACAACCCTTTGAGCTTTTGATCAGGTGCCCAAAAACAAACTTAAGTCTTTTGATCAGGAGTCTTAGAAACCAAAACATAACTTTTTAAGGGAGTTAAAAACCCTGTACACCATTTATGAAAATAAACAAAAAGTGATGATGTCTTCACTGTCAAGAATCTCTGAGAAAACTAGTGGATGTTGAAGCAAAAAGCTTCCCCTGAATTGAGTAGAGTTTATGATTAGGAGAGTGAGTCCTTTCTTCAAGGTGTGGGTCTTCTTGTATCTGAAAGATGAAGACTTTTCACAAGCAGAGACTGAAGATCTAATTCTGTAAAAGTATGTGTTGATCTACAAGTCTCTAACTCAATATCTCTAAGTCTGTATATCTAAGTGAGTAACCTTGAGGCATCATTCTTTTGTACATATATATATATATATAGAATGCTAAGAGGAATTCAAATAATTGAATTAATCGACTCTGAAGCGTCTGAGGAATTCTCGAGAATGGTAACTGCCTTGGAAATTAATTAGAATAATAACTCTGTGATAAATTCATATTTAATGCTGCCTCTAAACGACTATATTCATTAGAATATTTGGCATTAAATATCAGAGTCATAACTATCTATAATTAAGCCTTTAAATCATTCTGCCTTCAGAATATATAACAGCTTGAAATTAAGCCTGAAACTGTTTTGTCTTCAATAAACAAAACTGCCTAAAATACTAAAAAGAATTAGTCGAACTCAGCAAGCATTTCGTCGACCTGAACCTGGAGTTCGTCGAACTGAATCTTCTTATTTGTCGACCTAAGCTCAGAGTTTGTCGAGCTGAGCTTGACTTTTGTCGAGCTGAGATTCTGAGTAGAGATCGGAGTTCGATGACCGGAGCTCAAAGTTCATCGAGCTAAACTCGGATTTAAAACTCTGATTCGTCGAACTGAGATCGTCGTTCGTCGAACGTATCTCTTCTTTTCTCAAACTAAATTTTGTTGGAATTCTTCTGAGGCAATAACCCTGGAAATAAACCTATGACCCTAGACTATACAAAATGGGTCAAACTAAACATCCTAATAGTAATTCTAGCCTAAATTAGTAATAGAGTTCCAATAATCTCTACCTATTTGGGTGAGGATACTATTAAACAAAAGAAAAACACAAAGCATAAAATATCTAGCAGAAGAACTTTTAGCAGATATAAAATAAAGTGCTTTGAGAGTTATAAACATAAACACAATTATAAGAACATAAAATAAGAAATCAATTGTCTTTCTTAGGAGCATTAGAGGAAGATTCTAAAGAAGGTTTAGTGAAGATTAACTTCTTGTTAGGATCTACAGCTTCCTTTTGACTCATCTTCAAATCTTGAGAGCCAATAATCTTCAAAGAAGTAGTCCTAGGCACCACTACCTCTGGATGCAAGTTCATGTACTTGTCCACATTGAACAAGTTCTTTACTTGATATTTGTCAAGCTCCTTCTTTCTGTAAGAGGACATAGTTGAGAACTGGGAGGTGTCCTTTCCTTTAGCTTTATCTTTCTTAATATGAGATAAAGCAACAACTTCATTAAATCTAGCCATTCTAAAATTTGAATCTAGTTCTGGATCATAAATTGGTGAAGGAGGCTTCTCTTGTTCTAATTGTTGTGAACTGCTTTGTCTTGAGTGCTGTTGACTGCTTTGAGATGTTTGTTGCTGCTGACTACTTTGAGAACCTGACCTTGAAGGTCTAGAAAGATGAGAAGAAGTAGGCATATGTGAAATATTTCCTGCTGCACCTGCTGTTGGAGGAGGAGGAGGAGGTCCTCTGCTAGACCTTAGAGGTGAATGATATCTCTTCATTTTCTTCCTCCTTTTCTGCTCATTTTTAGAATATCTCATCCAATGTAGATGGTATGGTGTTAGAGTAATCCCATGCAAAATATAATAGTAGATATCAGCTGAAGAGGAAGCTTGAGGAGCAACCTTTGCAGGAGCTTTCTTTTTCTTGAACTTCCTTTTCTTAGAATTAGAATCATCTGACTCATCTGATTCTGCATCATCATCAGAATCTTCTGCAGGTTGATCATATAGATCATCTAGCTGTATAAGCAATTCAGACTGATTAAGAACTTGAACTACTGGTTGTGTATTTACAATATCTGTATCTACTGCTTGTATATGTACACTGTCATCATCTTGTTCCATATCTTGAAAAAGGATGTCATCAAGATTATGTATATGAGTTTAATCCCAAGCATAAGTAGGTGGGGAAGAAACTTACTCTATAAGATCCATTATATTATCAGCTTCTACAGTCTCAAGGACTGGATTATTACTGGTAGAAAAATCTCTAAGGCTATTCCTTAGCTGTTCTAAAACTAAAGAATCAACTGGGGCATTATAACATACTATAGCTTTAGAAGAATGCTCAAAAACTGGAGAATAACTTTGATGCAAAGTATCAAAATCTGATAATAAAGAACTCAAGTTGACTATGGGATGAATAGAGACATCACCAACAGTAGCAACTTCAAGAATAACTGTTAACTCATCTGAAACAACTGAAACTTCAAACATTTCTGAATCTTGAATAACAACTTTTACTACTACTGGACTGACCTGAGCTTCTAATGCTAGAACTGCTAGAGCTTCTTCATGAAACATCTCCCCCTGCCTAGATCTAGGGAGACCTGAATTTAGGCCCCCAGAAGAAGGGACAGTAGAGGAAGAGTATAGCTGAGTGGAAAGAGACGAAATAGAAGCTGCAAGAGGAGCTATAGCTTCATCTATCAGCTTTTTCAGAGTTGGAGTAATGAATTCAATAATATTTGAGGCAATGGAAGATAAATCAAAAAACATAAACTCGGGAGCAGTCTGAGTAGATGTCGAGGGTGGATTTGGGGTAGAAGAAGATGGATCAGATCTGTTTGCACAGATTTGGCAGATGGTGAAAGCTTAAAGTATATGTGGAAGATTGATTACATGAGGAATGAAATCAGGAATAGTTTCTTCCTATATGGGGGGCTGAGGTGGAGATTGAGATATATGAATTTGAGGTGAATGAGGTGGAGATAGTGGAAGTAGATAAAAATTAGGTAGATTAGAAAGTAGAGGAGATGAGGGTAACTAAGGAATGGGTGATTCTGGATGAAATGAAGTAGATGGTATATCTTCAGATGTAATGGGTGGTATAGGTGACTGAATAGGTGACTGAGGAATGAGGGAGTCATCATGTGGAGTTGATGACTGAATTTGGCCAGATAGAGAAGATAGTGGAGAATGTTGTGGAGATGGTAAAGGAGAAGAAATGAGAGGAGCAAAAACTTCTGCTGGGGTTTGGAGAGTGGCTGATACAGCCCTTGTGTTTTCAGAAGCTGCTCTGGAGGATTCAGCCCTTGATGGCTTTGGGATTACCCTCTCCCATCTTCCATACAAAGCAGAAGTAAGCCTCTTGGATGCATTGATATGCCAGTTTCTGGGCATTTGGTTTGGAGGAAGATATCCAGAATTCTACCATAGCTGACATCTTTCTTATTAAACTTCTTCTTAATTGAATCAAATAAGACTGTTCCCCAATTCATAGATTTCTCATTAACCAAAGAACACATCAACATATTTGGTGCCTGGTGACATAATCATGTGCAGAATGTTTTCCCAACAAAACTTTACCGACCACATCGGTCAAAAACTTATATTCAATAGAGAAAAAAATATTCAGTAGGTGATTAGGGTTTCCCTGATTATGTCCCATTTTATCTAGAATTTGATCAAATTCAGTACTAGATATTTCTATGTTATCCTCACCATTCACAAAACCAAAAATTTAAGATAAAATATTAGGTGTTAGAGAAACCTGATGTCTTGTAACTGATCTAGTAATAGTTGTAGGGTCTTCAATCTTCACAGTATAGACCCATTCCTTAACTTCCAAGACGAAGAGTTTGATTATGGTGCACATAAAGTTTCGCAGATGTTGCGTCTTGAACAGTTGCAAAATATCCTTAAATATTTGATCGGAATGACTGAAGGAGTCCATGTCTATATCAAATCCTGCATCAAACTTCATTGTTGAGAGAATTGCCTGTGACACCGCCATTTTCCTGCAAGATAGAAAAAGATCAAGTGCAAGAGAAGGGAAATGGAGAAAACACGGGATAGAGTTCGATGAAAACCTAAATATAAGTTTTCAGAAATCGAAACGGTGAACTCTGTCCGATGAAAAAAAAACATCGAACTCTGGTTTAATGAAAAATTCTCAAAAGAAATACATTTCGTCGATCTCCGGTCGACGAAAGTTTTGCAAAACAAATACGTTTCGTCGAGCTTTGTTCGACGAAAAATACTTGAAACTAATTTGTCGATCTCCGTTCGACGAAAGTTTCTAAAGGAAGGTTCGTCAATCTCCGTTCGACGAACGATTCACGAAAAGAACACAGTTCGTTGAGCTTCGTTCGACAAAAGGTGTGCAATTCGTCGATCTAAAAAACAAAAATCAAATTAATTATTCTCCATTTATCATGCCTAGCTGATTTAGGAAGAGAAGGTGTTTCTTTTCATCTAAGTGTTTAGTGAAAATATTTGCCCTTTGTAAATCAGTAGAAATGAAGACAAGATTTATTTTATTTTTGTCTACATTATCTCTAAGAAAATGATGTCTTATTTTTATATGCTTAATCCTACTATGCAGAACTGGATTTTGTGCAATAGAAATTGTAATGGTATTATCACAAAATATGGTTTAATTATTTAAGTTGTAACCATAATCCAGTAATTGATTTTGAATCCACAAAATTTGCGAACAATAACTACCAACTGCCATATATTCAGCTTCAGCAGTTGAAGTAGAAACAGATGTTTGCTTCTTGCAAAATCTTGACACAAGTCTATCACTAAGAAACTGGCAAGTTCCTGCTGTACTTTTCATGTCAACTCTGCATCCAGCATAGTCAGCATTTGAGATTCTAGTTAATTCAAATTCTGACTCTATTGGATACAAGAGTCCTAGATTTGGGCAACCCTTTATATATCTGAAAATCATTTTAGCTAAAATTAGATGAGATTTTTTGGGATTTACTTAAAATCTAGTACAAATACATGTAGCAAATATTATGTCTGGTCTACTAGCTGTTAGGTATAATAGAGACCCAATGATGGTCCTATATAATTTCTGATCAATAGGATATCCCTGTTCATCATTATCTACAACAGCATTGGAGGGCATGAGTGTTTTCATAGCTGAGGCATCTTATATCCTAAATCTTTTAATTAGCTCTTTAATATATTTAGATTGTGATATAAAAATACCATCAAGAGTTTGCTTCACTTGTAAACCAAGGAAGTAGGATAGCTCACTTATGCTACTCATTTCAAACTTAGAATGCATTAGATAAGAAAACCTTTTGCATTGTTTGGAATCAGTAGAGCCAAATATTATATCATCTACATATATTTGAACTAGCAAAATTTTATTTTTATGATTTCTAAAAAATAATATTTTATCTACAATGCCTCTAATGAATTTATTTTCTAAGTGAAAATTAGCAAGAGTCTCATATCAAGCTCTTGGAGCTTGTTTAAGACCATAAAGAGCTTTGTTAAGTCTAAAGACATAAGAAGAGTGAGTTAGAGAGATAAAACATGGTGGTTGTTCAACATAAACTTCTTCTTTAAGCTCTCTATTAGAAAGGCACTCTTTACATCCATCGGATATACTGTGAATTTCTTGAATGCAACATATGCAAGAAAAATCCTGATAGCCTCCAATCTTGCAACAAGAGCAAATGTTTGGTCATAGTCTATGCCTTCCTCTTGGGAATATCCTTGAGCTACCAATCTTGTTTTATTCCTTACAATAATTCCTTGAGCATCCAGCTTATTCCTAAAGACCCACTTGGTTCCAATGACTGGATAGTCTTTGGGTCTTGGAACTAAGTCCCAAACTCTATATCTCTCAAATTGATTGAGTTCCTTTTGCATTGCAATGATCCAGTGGGGATCTTGTTCTACATCTTTGATGGGATTGAGGTTCAATCTGAGAGATAAAACAAGCATGCATCTGATCTTTATTCATTTGATGTCTTGTTTGAACACCAGTTAATATGTCTCCAATCACTTAAAATCTAGGGTGAACCCTAAGTGTGACAAGATCAATAGGTAGAGTTGGTTCTTCAACTACCTGTGGTGCTAATTCCTATGTTGGAATTTCATTAGCCACAATATGTTCAGCATAAATCTCATGATTTTCTTCATCACTGTCATCATCAGCAATCTGTTGAGAAGGATGTATTGTATCCTCTTGTGTTAGGATTAATTCATCCATTTTCTCACACAGATTTGTTACCTGAAAAGATTCTATGGTAGAGATATTTCTCTCCTTGTAAAACATATTAATCACATCAAAAGTTATATGTATATATTCTTCCATTTTAAGAGTAGATTTGTTATAAACCCTATAAGCCTTGCTAATATGTGAATATCGAAGAGATATTCCTTCTGCAGCTTTGGCTTTAAATTTTTTTAGATATTTCTTGTCATTATTATGAATATAACACTTACAACCAAAGACTTTAAAATAATTAACTTTAGGTTTCTTAGATTTAAGTAATTCATAGGAGTCTTACCCTTAAGTTTATGTATTATACCTCTGTTAAGGACATAGTTTATTGTGCATACTGCCTCTGCCCAAAAGGATAGGGGCAAGTGAGCATCTGCAAGTAATGTACCAGTACATTCAATTAGGGTTCTATTTTTCCTTTCAACTACCCCATTTTGTTGAGAAGTTATAGGAGAAGAAAAACAATGTTTGATACCTTCCTTCTCACAGAATTCTTGCATCATAAGAGATTCAAACTCAGTGCCATGATCACTTCTGATCAATGCAATTTGAGTAGAGTACTCAATCTTGATGCTCTTAAGAAAATCTGTAAGAACTTTAAAGTTATCGGACTTGTTTCTCAGAAAGAATACCCAAGTGAATCTAGAGAAATCATCTACAATAACTAAGGCATATGGCATTTCTCCCAAACTTTGTATTGGAATAGCTCCAAAAAGGTCCATATGTAGCAAATATAAAATCTCGGGTGAATCACTTTTAGAATGGATTTAAAACTATTTTTTGTTTGCTTGCCTAATTGACAAGCCCTGCAAAGTCCTTCCTTCTTGTACCAGAAGGCAGTCCTCTAACCAGGTTGTCCTTAGATAGTTTAGCAATAGTCCTAAGGTTTACATGTCCTAACCTTATATGCCAAAGTTCACTAGTTTTACTAAACTGATTAAATAAACAGATTTCAGTTTTTACAGAGTTAAAATTAACTAAGTATATGTTACCTTATCTAACTCCTGTTAAAACTATTTTATTTAAACTAGAAGTAATTTAATATAAAGACTTATTAAAAGTTATCTGATAACCTTCATCACATAATTGAATTATGGAGATGAGGTTATGCTTGAGACCATTCACATAGGATACTTTCTTGAAGGTAACTGCTCCAACCTTGACATTTTTGTAGCCTTCTGTCTGGCCACAGTTGGAGTCTCCAAAGATGACCTTTGGTCCAAGCTTTGCTTTAAAATCCATTAGATTAGCCTTGCTTCTTATCATGTATTTTAAGCAACCACTATCCAAATATCACTGTTCTTCTGTGGTAAGATAGTTCCTTACCTACATAAAAATAAATTAGGTGTTCTTGACCCAGGTTACCTTGGGTCCTAATTTTCTTTCATAATGATAATTGCAAATATAAGAACACTCTGGTTGATCTTTATAACCAAGTGGATGATATCTCCTAGGAGGGATGATCCACTGAGTAAAGGGGTTTTTCAATTTTTGTTTTTGATTAATGTTTTGAAAAGATTTAATATTTCTGTTTTAGGAAATATGGTTCGATGAATTATAATTATTTCATCGAGCTTCGTTCGATGAATAATACTGATTTCGTCGAGCTCGGTTCACAGAATGATTGTATTCATTTTCTACGTTCCACGTTCGTCAATCTTTATTCGACGAATAATATTGATTTCGTCGAGCACCAGTTGTTGAGTAGTTATACCCAAATTCTTGGTTCAGAGTTCGTCGATCCCTGTTCGACGAATAATACTAATTTCTTCGATCTTGGTTCGACGAATTTTGTTGAACATTATTTTTCGGTTAATATCTATTTTCCTTTGATTTATTATTTTGTGAAACTTTAGTAATTTTATCTGTAATTTGTAGTACTTCTTTTCCTTTAACTGATATGAAGTTTATATAGGTTGATAAAATATTTTTCTAAAGCAGATGAGGCTGACTAGATGAAGCCCCCAAACCTAGTTTGCCATTGAGCCTGACATTGACTGTGCTTGTGATATCCATTAGTTTGATGCTTCTCCTATTAAGAGATTCTTCAAACTTTTTAGCCTCATTTAACTTGTTTTCTAAAGAACCTATTTGTTCATTAGAAATTTTTAAATTTTCTTTAAGTTCAACGTTTTCTAAAGAAAGATTGTCTAATTCAGTTAGTTTTTCTCTGAGAATTTTTATTTCCTTCTCAGAATTTATTAAATATTTACATAGTAATTTGAAATCTAATTTAAACTGATCTGAAGTAAAATCGAAAGAAGATATTACTTGGTCTTCTTCAGATTCTAACACAGACTCAGAATTGCTGCAAGATGCATTGATTGCCATCAAACATACTTTTTTAGCCTTTGCTTCTTCTTTATCTTCACTTGAGCTAGATGAATATTCTGAATCAGATTCACTCCAAGTCTCAGCAACAAAGCCTCTCTCCTTCTTTTTGTATTTACTGGAAGAGGGTTTGTGTGAGTGCTTCCTATAGTCTTTCTTCTTCATCTTGTCTTTCTTCTTATTCTCAGGATATTCTGGAAGGATATGTCCTGTTTTCCTGCAACCATAACAAACTATTTCTTTTGTGAGAGTCTTATCATACCTTGGTTTGTCATCATTTCTAGAAGATCTTCTCCTTAAGTCTTTTCATGTCATTTTGTAAAATCTCTCATCCAAGAGACCTATAAGATCTTCATTCTCTGGAGATTTTTCTTCTTCTTCCATTGCTTGAAAAGAAATACTTTTCTCTTTCCTTACTGGGGGTGAAGACTTCTGTTCAGCTTCTCTGGTTCTGATGAGCTGCTCATAAGATTTAAGCTTACCCAACAGGGTTTCTGTTGTAATCTCATTTAAACTTCTGGCTTCTTTGATTGGCAAGATCCTTGAATCCCATGTGCTAGAGAAACACATGAGGATCTTATCATTAACTTCTGTCAATGTGATGTCCTTTAAAATTTTCAACTCATTGATAATGAGGCTGAGTCTTGTGTACATCTCAGCAACTGATTCAGATTCTCCCTTCTTAAAATTCTCATATTGAGAGATCAAGTGGGATCTTCTGTCCTTTCTCTCATCAGTAGATCCAACAACCATTGTGTTGAGGAAGTTCCAGATGTCCCTTGCTGAAGTGCATTCAGCATCCTTTTGGAAAATGTCATCTGATATTGTTTGGGCTAAAATGTTCATTGCCTTGGCATCAGTAATTTTTGCTTTCTTATGGGCTTCTATCCATTCTAGAGGTGGTATAACACTTGTACTTGTTATTGCCACTGGTAGAGGTGGACCTGTCAAGATAGAATTGTAGATATCTTCATCAATAGAGTTCATATATAGCTTAATCATTGCCTTCCATAATATAAACTTATTTAGATTACACACAGGAGGTCTACTACTTGAATATTCCTTATTTTGTGCCATGATAAATTTTTAAGTAAAAATAGAATCTATCAGATCTTATGGTTCAAGTGTTAGCCTGTAAAACCAAAGAACCAACCTCTGATACCAATTGAATGTGAGGGATAGATCTACTTTACACTAGAGGGGGGATGAATAGGGTATTTTAAAATCTTGATTTAATTTTATAGCAGATTTAAAAACTAGTGATATATATATATAAAAAGAAGCAATCACAGCACACAAATAAAGAAAATGACAATCATAGATGGCACAAGGAAATTTATAGTTGTTTCCCAATAAATCTGGGTACATCCACTCTTCTACCACCCTAGTAGGAATCCACTATAGGTTTTTGATCAGGTTCCCTGCCACCACAAGTTTTTGCTCAGGTGCTCTGCCACCATAAGATCTATTTTTCTAAGGGAGATCTAGCAACCCTTTGAGCTTTTGATCAGGTGCCCAAAAACCAAATTAAGACTTTTGATCAGGAGACTTAGAAACCAAAAGGTAATTTTTGAAGGGAGTTACAACCCTGTACACAGTTTATGAAAATAAACAAAAAGTGATGATGTCTTCTCTGTCAAGAATCTCTGAGAAGACTAGTGGATGTTGAAGCAGAAAGCTCCCCCTGAATTTAGTAGAGTTTAGGATTAGGAGAGGGAGTCCTTTCCTCAGGGTGTAGGTCTTCTTGTATCTGAGAGATGAAGACTTTTTCACAAGCATAGACTGAAGATCTAATTCTATAAAAGTATGTGTTGATCTGCAAGTCTCTAAGTCAGTATCTCTAAGTTTGTATATCTAAGTGAGTAACCTTAAGGCAGCAATCTTTTGTACATATATATATAATGCTATGAGGAATTCAAACATTTGAATTAATCGACTCTGAAGCATTTGAGGAATTCCCGAGAATGGTAACTGCCTTGGAAATTAATTAGAATAATAACTCTATGATAAATCCATATTTAATACTATCTTTAAACGGCTATATTCGTTAGAATATTTGACATTAAATATCAAAGTCATAACTGTCTGTAATTAAGCCTTTAAATCATTCTGCCTTCAGAATATATAACAGCCTGAAATTGTTCTACCTTATGTAAACAAAACTGCCTAAAATACTACAAAGAAGTAGTCAAACTCAGCAAGCATTTCGTCGTCCTGAGCCTGGAGTTTGTCGAACTGATTCTTCTTATTTTTCGACCTAAGCTCATAGTTTGTCGAGTTGAGCTTGGCTTTCGTCGAGCTGAGTTTCTGAGTAGAGATCGGAGTTCGTCGACCAGAGCTCAAAGTTTGTCGAGCTAAACTCAGAGTTAAGACTATGATTCGTCGAACTGAGATCGTCATTCGTCGAACGCAGCTATGCTTTTGTCGAACTGAATTTTGCTGGAATTCTTCTGAGGCAATAACCCTGGAAATAAACCTATAACCCTAGACTATACAAAATGGGTCAAACTAAACATTCTAATAGTAATCCTAGCCCAAATTAGTAATAAGGTTCCTACAGATTGTTGAGAGAAAAAATAGAACTCTCATAGAGACTGGAAGGACCCTGTTGAGTGACACTTCTCTCCCAAAATATTTTTAGACTAAGGCAATCGACACTGTATGTCATGTCCTCAACAGAGCCTCTATCACCAATAGTCACAAGAAAACTCCCTATGAGATCTTGAAAGGCAGAAAACCAAACCTGAGCTATCTCAGAATCTTTGGTAGTAAGTGTTATGTCCTTCATAATGGAAAGTCCTATGTGCCTAAGTTTGCTGCCAAGTCTTTAATGGGATTTTTGTTGGGTACAACAACCATAGCAAGGCTTATAGGATCTACAGCTTAAAAATCCAAGTTGTAAAAGAGTTTGTACATGTAGTCTTTGATGAGTCTACCTTGATTTGCAGTGAGCTGCCAAGCTCCTCTTCTAGTACTGTGGGTACAGATATGTTGGTGAAAAAGCTAACCATCAAAGATATAGCTCCAGTTATGCAAGCTGAAGTGGATATTCCAGAAGGTCCACCAGATACACTTGGAGTAGATGAAGATCAGCAAGGAGTTGTTCCTGTAGATATTGCTGAAAGAAAATTGCCTCCAGCAATTAGGCATTTAAGAGACCATACTACACACCAAATCATTGGTGAAGCTAGCCAAGGTATAATGACCAAAAGCAAGAATCTAAATACATCTATGTATGCAAGTTTCCTGTTACAGGTGGAGCCAAAGAAGTTTGAAGAGGCCAACATAGATCAATTTTGGATAATGGTTATGCAAGAGGAACTGAACCAATTCAAAAGATGCAAGGTCTGGAAGCTGGTTTCCAGACCATAAGGACATAATGTCATTAGAGTCAAGTTGATCTATAGGAATAAGCTTGATGAAAATGTCATTATAATCAAGAACAAAGCAAGGCTAGTGGCTAAGGGGTACAGGCAAGTAGAAGGTATTGATTTTGATCAAACTTTTTCCCCTATAGCAAGATTGGAGGCCATCAGACTGTTCCTTGCATATGCTGCACATAAGGTATTCAAAGTCTACCAGATGAATGTAAAGTCAGCCTTCCTGAATGGTGACTTAAGAGAAAAAGTTTATGTTGAGCAGCCTTCAGGTTTTGTTGTTCCTAACTCTGCTAATTCTGTTTATACACTTAGAAAAGCTCTATACGGGCTAAAACAAGCCCATAGAGCATGGTATAAAACCTTATCTAGCTTCCTTATTGAGAACAAATTCTCAAGGGAGATGATAGACAAGACCCTATTCCTAAGGGAATCTAAGGGTAAGATCATTCTAGTCCAGATCTATGTAGATGATATCATCTTTGGATCTACTGATGAAAACCTCTGCAGGATGTTTGCTAAACTTATGTAGGGGAAGTTTGAGATGATCAGTATGGGTGAAATTAAGTTCTTCTTAGGTCTTCAAGTAAGATAGACTAATGATGGCTTGTCCATATCCAAGTCTAAGTTCACTAGGGAGTTAATAAAGAAATTTGGCATGGAGAATTCCTCCACCATAAGAACTCTCATGGGGTCAAGAATGCCTATAGGCAAGGATGAAGCAGGGAATCCTGTTGATGGGACCTTATATAGAGGAATAATTGACTCCCTTCTATATCTTACTGCAAGTAGGCCAGACATCATGTTTGCTATATGTGTTTGTACTAGATATCAAGCTTTCCCTAATGAATCTCACTACTCTGCTGCAAAGAGAATTTTGAGGTATCTTAAGGGCACACCAGATCTTGGCCTATGGTACCCTAGGAATGTGGAGTTTGAACTAACAGGCTACTTAGATGCAGATTTTATAGGCTGGAAAGAGGACAAGAAGAACACTTCTGGCACTTGTCAACTCTTAGGTGGAAGACTAGTGTCTTGGAGCAATAAGAAGCAAACTAGTATTGCAATCTCAACTATAGAGTCAGAGTACATCTTATCAGGTAGCTGCTGTGCTCAGTTGCTGTGGATCCAGCATCAGATCCAGGACTACAACCTCCGGATAAGTAGAAGCCCTTTATTTTGTGATTTTACTATTGCTATATCAATTGCTAGGAATCTTATTCCTCATAGCAGGACTAAGCAAATTGAGATAAGATACCATTTCATTAGCAAGCATGTGGAATATGAAGATACCACCCTTGTGTTTTTCCCAACAGACAAGCAAGTGGCTGACATCTTCACTAAGACACTAGATGAAGCAAAGTTTAACACCTTCAAGTTTGAGTTGGGTATATTAAACCTAGTATAGCTTCTGTTGCTCCTTAAATAGTTGCAGGCTATATTATGTCTTGTAGATAGAATTGCTCTTCAATAGAATGAAGACTTTTCAAGTGGTATACCTTCAATGGTATCATGCTCAAGTGCTATCCAGACTAGTACAGACTACACTGTCTACCAAGAAACATGACAGATGCTGCTTCAATTGAGGGGGAGCATGTCCAACACTACTCTAAGCACTCTCAAGGTGGTCAAACTTCTGCCTATGTGAAATCAAAGAGGGGGAGCATAATATCCTCCCTGGCTATTTACAGAAGTCAAAAAAGGGGAGAAGGACTTGAATCAGCTTACTGATTCAAGGACTTGAAAGTGGTATCATAGGACATGAGGAAAAGGATACAAGTGGTATCAAATTCATTAAAATCAGGTAGTAGCTATTAAGGGGGAGTAGGTGCAGGTATGCCCTGCAGACAAGGAAGTTTACTCTAACTTATCTTCTTATCATATCTTTTCCTACTGTATTACTGCAATTTGTTAGTGTATGTCATTAACTCAGATATTTGGTGGAGAGTTTTGACTTCTTCAAATAGGGGAAGATTGTTGGGTCTATTGCCCACAATGTCCTTGATTTGAAGAAGTCAAATATGTCAATGAGCATACACAATGGTATATTTAATGTATGTTCAAGTTCATACATGCAAGTTAGTCCTTTTAACATTGACAAGACAGGAATTCCAACTAGTATGACAGGTGGTCACAAGGTGAAGATGCTGGATAGGCTGAAAATCGCTTAAGTCTACAGGCATTGAGTGAGGTCTATTCACTCAACACCAGGTGAGAAAATTCGTTGAATATAGCTTGTTAGTCTTAGCCTAAATATTGGCTAGAAAGAAAAGTGGCTAAGTCCACAGGCATTGAGTGTGTATCACTAACTCAATGCCACACTCTATATTCGCTGAGTATTTCCTTATCAGTCAAAGCCACAAAAAATCTTTACAAATGTTTTGACTAAGTCCATAAGCATTGAGTGAGGCAAGCTCACTCAATGTATATGATAAAGCGTTGACTGATCATCGCTCAGTCAGACCCTATGTTTTTAGACACAAAATTTTTGCTAGGTCCAAATTCATTGAGTGGAGCTTACTCACTCAATGCCAAGGAGCTGAAAAATCTGGCCAAGGAAGAAAGCCTTGAGTGAGACATGCTCACTCAATGCTCTCAATGCCATGATTCAAAAAATCTGGATAAAGCAAAAATCATTGAGTGAGGCATGCTCACTCAACGCTCTCAATGCTTAAGATGCTGAAGAAGCAGGAAAATCACTAAGGCATAAGGGGTTGAGTGAGATGTGGTCACTCAACGCTCTCAACGCCTAAACTACAGAAAGCATGGCTAAGGCATATGGCGTTGAGTGAGGTGTGGTCACTCAACGCTCTCAACGTCAAGCATGCAGAAAAGGTTGAAGAATAAGCTAAGGAAAAAAGCTTTGAGCGAGGCTTGATCAGTCAATGCTGTCAATGCCTAGATTGAAAGAATTTTATCTAAGTATCTTGGCATTGAGTGAAGCTCATTCACTCAATGCCTATTCTACTAATGCTTGATTTTGGCCAAGTCCACAGGTGCTGACATCAGCAAAATATGCAAATTGACAAAGTCAACTAATTTCAAATCAAGTACGGAGAAGCTACAGAACACGAAAAACTCTACCGAAAAGCTATTGTACGTCTTCTTCCGTTAAAGCAAGGTGCAACTGGAAGCTGCAGGTGGGCCCCACTATTCCTAAGAGTCATTGATCGGAGAACTACAAAAGGAAGAGATTGGCCAAGATGAAAACAAATTTTTAGGGCTTTATCAATTTCAAAAAGGGTTGTGGCTGAACATCATCTCTCTCGCCATTTTTTGCCGAGAAAGAGCTTGAAGTCTTCCTACAGGAACAAAGAAAAAAAGTTTAGTGAGCTGTTGCTTCATCATCTGCTACAGCATAATCAAAAAGATTTCTGATAGAGGAAGAAAGTAGAGTCATCATTCTCTTGTGGGCTCAGTTGGCTGATTGAAGAACACAAGTTTACCTTCTTCTTCAGCAAGATCAGAATCTTCATTCTGAGATTCTTCCAGCAGAGGTAAAACTTCTTCCTGCTACTGTGAATAAAGATAGTGCTGAGATAACTCAGCCCTAGATTTTGACACCAAAATTTCCTTGTGTCAAAACATTCAAATCTTCATTTTTCTGTAGGATCTAACTGGATCTGAGCTGTAGGGCCACTGGCTTGAGGTAGTGAAATATTACCTGAGTTGTAGGAGAGTTAAGCTCTTTGAGTTGTAGGATCCAACTGGATCTGAGTTGTAGGGCCACTGGCCTGAGGTAAGGCAATTTGCCCGAGTTGTAGGAGAGTGTAACTCTCTGAGGTAGGATCCTTTGGATTTGAGGTAGGGCTGTCCTCCCAGCCTGAGTGTAGGGCCTTTGGCCTGAGGTAGGTGATCTGCTGATCATTGAGTTGTAGGACCATATGGTTGAGTTATAGGTCTTAGAGGAGACCGAGAGATCCTGAGGGATCTTAGGTGTGAGCTCTTTGGAGCAGTTCTTTGGAGAAGTGACTTGACTAATAGGAAGTTGGCATGGTGGGAGGAGAGTGGATGTACCCACAAGTTGGGGAACCACTATAAATCTGTGTGTGTTTTTCTATATTGTTTTCTTTGTGCAGGTTCTTGAAAGCAAACTACTGCCAATATACATAGTGTTAAAGGAAAAACTAAAAAGAGAATAATAATCGTGAGACAACCTATTCACCCCCCTTAGGTTGTAAGCTATCTTGAAAATAATGACTTTCACTTCATGCCCACCAACCACTCTTTCAGCCAACAGCTCTACCAGCTTTGCTCCTCCTCTCGGTATAACAGGTGCCACATCCGGGGAAATCGGAGTCGTTACCTGTAAAATAGGGGTAACATCTTGCATTGTCGCTGCAGCTTGGGACACTACCATTTATTTTGCTAACATGCGATAGAAATCAGCCGGGGTTACACCCATGCCCATAGGACCCGGAGCAGTAGCCCTGCTCGCCAAAGGCTCCTCTCGCAGCCTCGACGTCCCTGCCTCGTTGCTTGCACCCTTAGCAAAAGCAAGTTAAAACAGGAATCCGTTCCCAAATCGCAAAACTTAGACACAAGGACTCTCATGGTCCCACGATACTCATATGTGGATAACTTCTTTACGCAATCCGATTATGCAAAATCGACCACTATACCTTACCCTAGACACTAACCTGGCTCTGATACCAAATTGTAACACCTCCCCTGTAATGACCATATAATATGAGTCTGGCTTGGGCCCCACAACATATACATGCCATAACTTTAGCATTATAAAGTGATATAAAAGAACTATGCATCTCAAAACTTAGAACACGAAACAGCGAAAACACACAACGACTAGAAGTTATCCACTACCACAAGAGTTCGAAATGGCCTTAAGGCCTTAAAACATACAAATGTCCAAAAACATAAACAACAACAAGCATAGCAACGTGCTTTAGCTCCCTTAGTCTACCTCGGCATGCAAGCTGAATTACAGTTCATGGAGAAAGCATACAATAAACCATAAGTAAATAAAAGAGCGTTCACTTCATGAGGCTTAGGCCTTTTTGGCCGGCGAGCTTGCTCCCGCTTGCAATCCTTGCCCTTTAAAAATTTGTCGTAACGTGGGTCAACAAAGACTGACCTCAACTGTGTAACCAACACATCTCCTCCCAGCCATCCCTAGAGAACCCCAAGGCACTTCATCATCCTGTAGGTTAGCACTTCATATACAAATGGATATAAACAGAAAGAGTAATATAACAGTTTGGATGTCTCATACAACACACATGTTTTTATGCTGAGCATTTAATAAAAAGGGGTCCTACCATGCAACATGTATGCAAACTTGTGTTTCACCCAAGGCACCCTATAGTGTATGAATCTAACACATAATCACGCATCATCACATATTATCACGTCAAACGGGTACTTATATTTTCCCCTAACAACATACAAGCTGCCACACAGAACTCTTTCCTAGGCCCCACCCGCTCGTGGGTCTCAAAACCCGGGCTTGCCTGCAAGCTCTGACTTCTCACATCAGGATTCCGTCATACAAACAAACCGATGCTAAGAACCCTTGCTTGACCCCACCCGCTTATGGGCTTCATTGCCCGGGCTTGTCAAAAGCTTGGCGTTCTCGTTAGTTTCTCATAGGGGACTTGTCTTACCGGAACAATCTCCATACATGACATGCACATCACGGGCTAGCTAGCTGACCACAGAGATGAAGTCGCGCCTCCGCATAATGCGGACTAACGGTCGCGAATACAGCTTCAAACGGATTTCTAGTAAAATCCTTAAGGCTCATTATGCAACATCAATGAGTCGGACTAATGGTCGCAACTACGTCTTCACCCACAATGCCTAATCCACTAGCGGAGCGGATTTCTAATGGTACATTGTGCCAGGGATGGACACAATCGACCCAGTGGCTCCTCTTGAACCATGGCGACCCGTACCCCTCTCATTTGAGAGATCCGGTGCCTAGAAGCTTGAAAGAAAGCAAGAAAGAAATGGATGCCATGCTCGCTTCCTAAAACCGAGAGGAGAAATTTCATTACCTTACGACTCCTCTTCCTAGCCATGGAGATCTCGATTTGCACGGATGAAAGTGTGCGCATTCAAGTCCTCTCCACGGATCTAACCTCGGATCGACAAATGGAGCCTCAGATCTTTGTCAATGGAGGATAAAGCCCTTATTCTTCCTCCTCCAAACCCTTACTCTCAAACCCTAACTCTCACTCAAATGAGAAGAATGAAAGGAAAGAGCCTCTCAGCCCTACTTAAGCCACTTGGACGGAGTGTCCTGGGCCATAGGATCAAATCCCAAGTGAATCAGATGGCCAAAAACCACATCCCACAAAACTGCTTCCGAATGCTATCGACAGACGGTAACTACCTTCCGCCCCGCGGTAGTCTCCTGAGTGCCAACCTCAGTGTAATGCCCCTCTATCGCCGGCATTAGCGGTACCGCCGCACAATAGCCTCTCAATGCATTTTTCTCGACTCTTTTATCTCGACGCTCTCAATGAAAAGGGATACCGCTAGGCGGTAGCTACCTAGCTTCGCATACTACTACTCGATGCATTTGTCTCAACGCTCCGGTCTCAACGAAAGAAGCTTTTTCCGGGTGGTAACTTTCTACCGCCGCGCGGTAGCTCCCAGAGTCTCAAGATCTGGTAAATTGGGTTGTTACATACAACACCCCCCATATCAAAAGCTTTGAATCACATGGCCCCATGCAAACTAGAGAAGCTTTGTTCATAATTGGATGAACTGCTTGAGCGTGGATACATTTGTCCTAGCTCTTTGTCATGGGGAGCCCCGTTCTCTTTTTGAAAAAGAAGGATGGTTCCATGAGACTGTGCATTGTTTATTGGGATCTGAACAAGATAACAATCAAGAATAAGTATCCTCTTCTGCTTGTGGATGATCTATTTGATTAGCTCAAAGTTAATACCCTCTTTTCCAAGATAGGTCTTAGATCGGGTTACACTCAGCTGAAGATCATGGAATCTGACATTCCCAGGAACACCTTCGGACTCGGTGTGGACATTTTGAATTTTTGGTGATGTCCTTTGGGTTGATTAACGCTCCTTCTGCTTTTAGGGATAAGATGAACCATGTCTTCCTATTTAAAAAAATTCATCATCGTGTTCATTAATGATATCCTGGTCTACTCCAATACTCATGAAGATCATGTTGCACATCTTAGGCTCACTCTCTCCACTCTTCGTCAGTATCAACTCTATGTCAAGTTGGCAAAATATGAGTTCTAGTTTAATCGTGTTGCCTTCTTAGGCCATATCATTTTAGGGGATGGACTTTCTGTTGATCCTACCAAGATTTTTGCAGTTATGTACTGGAAGAAGCATTCTACCCCTACTAAAATTCACAGTTTCCTTGGATTAAAAGGCTACTATTGACGTTTTGTCAAGGGTTTCTCCTCTCTTTATGCTCCTCTAACACACATAACTCAAATTCATGCTAGATTCGAGTGGTCGGATCAGTGTGAACAAACCTTATTGGAATTGAAGCAACGTCTCTATTCAGTGCCATTTTTAGCTCTTCCTTTAGAGGGGGCAAATGTTTTAGTTTATATTGATGCTTCTAGAGTTGGTTGGGTTGTTTCTTGATGCAGGATGACCATGTTATCACTTATGTGTCAAGGAAGTTGAAAGTTCATGAATGCAATTACCTTACTCATGATTTGGAATTCGCTGCAGGAGTGTTTGCTTTGAAGCTTTGGTGACATTATCTCTGTGGCATGAAGTGTCACTTCTTCACTGACCATTAGAGTTTGAAGTATATTTTCATTCAGAAGGATCTCAATCTTTGTCAGAGGCATTGGCTCAAATTTATAGCAGATTATGATTTGCAGCTCACGTATGTTCCTAATAAAGACAATTCAGTGGTAGATGCATTGAGAAAATACTCTTTCGTTATCGCTTATGCATCCATGTCCTTTAGTCTTGCAGCCTTGATTGATGACCTCGATCAGATTGATATATCCATCTCACCCGAGGGTCAAAAAGAAGTTTTTTGTCCAGTATGGGTAAAATAAGTGAAGGATTTGCAGCAATCTGATCCGGTACTCTAGCACATCCACCAAAGGGATGAACTTGGGACTCTTCCGGATTTCTCTATCTCTGATGATATTCTGCATTTCTAAGGCCGCCTTTACATTCCTAATGTTCTTAAATTGTTTAATAGTATTTGCCAAAAAGATCATGATTCCCCCACATCTAGTCATCTGGGAAATATTAAGATGTATCGTGACTTGAAGCAGATTGTGTGGTGGCGTGGTATGAAGAATTGTATTACTTGCTTCGTCTCTCGATGTATGGCATACCAAAAGGTGAAAGCTCAGCTTTAGCGTCTCTGTGGTCTTTTGTAACTTCTATCTATCCCTGAATGTAAGTGGGAAGACATCTTTATGGATTTCATCACTGTTTTGCCTCATACTCCGAGAGGGCATGACTCGATTTGGGTCATAATAGATTGCATGACTAAAGTGGCTTACTTCATCCCATATAAGGAAGGTCATTACACCAAGAAGATGGCTCAGATCTATGTTTTAGAGATTGTTAGATTCCATTGGATTCCTCTGCGGATCCTATCAGATTGTGACTTGAGATTTGTATCTCATTTCTGTAAGGACTTCTAGTAAGCTTTGGGCACTAATCTTAACCTAAGCACCGCTTATCATCCAACAACCGATGGTCAAACTAAAAGAGTTAATCAGATCCTTGAATACATGATTCAGTATTATATTTTGGACTACAAGGGAGTATGGGATGAGCACCTACCATTGGTCGAGTTCTCATATAATAATAGCTATCAAAAGATCCTCAAGATGGCCCCCTTCGAAGCACTATATGGGTGTCATTGTAGGACTCCTCTCTATTGGTCAGAAGTAGGCGAAAAGGTTTTTTTGGGGCCTGAGTTACTTCAAGAAATGGAAGAAGCCACAAGGAAGACTCAACTTCAAATCAGTCGTACAATCGAGAGGCAAGAAAGAATGCAAACCAGCATTGTTGTCCATTAGAATATGTTGTGGGTGATCAAGTGTTCTTGAAGGTTTCCCCTACTTCTGGGGTGAAATGGTTTAGTCATCATCATAAGCTCAGCCCGAGGTTCGTGGGACCAATTTCTATCTCAGAGCGTATTAGCGGATATGCATATTATCTTGAGTGACCTGCTTCTTTGGTTGGTGTTCATGATGTCTTCTATGTTTTCCAGCTTCGAAAGAACATTCATAATCCTACCCGCATTATTGAAGAAATTCTAGTGATTCCTGAGGACAATCTCTCTTATCCAGTTGAGCCCATAAAGATTGTGGAGTATCAAGAATGCAAGCTTCAAAAGAGAACCATTCATTTTGTCAAAGTGCTTTGGATGCATAGCAAGTTTGAGGAGTACACTTGGGAACTTGAATCTGACATGCATAGCAAGTATCCACAACTCTTCTCTAGATCTTGGTATGTCTTCGCTCTTGTTCCTCTTTCTGTTTTAAGTATATTCAAAGTTAGCTTCCATGTCTTGACTTGCAAATCTTGTTGGAATGAGTGTCATCTGAATTTTCTATCATAAAAAATCCCTTTCAAAGAATCCTCAGAAGTTCCGAGACAAAACTTTCTAAGTGGGGGAGATTGTAATAATCCATATTAAATGAAGAGATATATCAAAATAATAATTATTATTATTATAATGGTATAATTGTAAATATTATTTTGGTTTCCCCCTCTCTTTATCAAATCGACCAGCACCCTCTCCCGATCAAAATTTGTTTTCGGCCTAGGGTTTTCCGCAAACCAGACTCCTGCATGCCCCTTATTCCAGTTACGACTCCCACTAGTGCCTCCTCTAGCTTATCCTCCCCCCATGGTCGGTGCTTTCTCATCCTTCCCAAGCCCTAACAACCTCTTCCTTCCTCCTCTTCCATCAGTATTGCTGCGCCTCTTGTTCCTCTCCTTAGTTGGTTTCATCCCCTCTCCTCTGAGGGGCTAGTAACATCCTCCCTCCATTTATGGAGGCAAGCAACAACTTCTTCCCTTCCCTCAAGGCCGATAGCCGCAACCTATTTCTCTGATAACCCTCTTCAGGTTCGTTTTGGCCGAGTTTTGCGAAGGGGAATCCTTGGGATTGCTCGAAACCTCCTCTACTCAAATTTTTTAGCCTGGATTTGGTCTCCTTGGGTAGGAAAGTCCTCCTTCCGCCTTCTTTCAGATTTTATTGAAATTATTTTGCTTATTTGTGCGCTTAAAATTTTGTATCTCTTGAGATTCAAGAGTTTGCCCCCTTATAATCATCTGATCATCTTGAATTTTTGACTTCTGACGTCGTCCTTAGGATCAATATGCGGGATCTCTCCATGTCCATCTTTGATTTAGGGTTTCCATCTCCTAAGAACCGCCAAACCCCTCGATTCCTCATGGTAGCCCCCTCTCCCCTCATTCTTGAGGGAGGTAAATTTCTAAACCCCTCTCTTGTTAAGTTATGTGATAAACAATGGTCTGTATAAGCATAGAAAACTTTGTTAGGTTGAATATTATATATATTGATCTTGAGCAGGTTCAATAGAGCCTTTGACCTTTCTTGCGCCGCTTAGCTATCATTGGCAGTTTCGGCTTCACCTTAAGGCAAGTGGAAAATTTTCTCTTGATTGCAAACATTGAATTTAGATTTCTCATACATGTTCCTTAATTATAAATAGTATCTGACAACGCATGAATCGTAACTCATTAGCATGTCATAATATGATAGAAGTCTCTAAAAATTATGAATCATTTAAGGTATAAATGTCATAAGCAATCTTGAAAGGTAGTAATTAATTGGAGCGACTTCTCGTTTGCATGGTCACGGTAAGCAGGAATTTATCTAATAAGACTTGCACCTGAACTTGACTGTGAACCATGTGCACCCACTATAAGGACCTACACATTTTAACGTTTACAACTTATGTCATTCAAAGAATGATTCTATGTTATACTCTAGAGTAGGCATATAATTAAAGTTATTTTCTGCTAGACTCTTTTACTTGTCTATCATACTATCTTTGCCTCACATGATAAATTGGTATACAAATATTTCTGTTTCCCCTACTCGTACTGATTTTACTTTGCTCACTTATTATTTCAATGTTCTGAGACTTTTTCCTTCTTATTTTGGAATTTTCCTTAGCATTCGTGACTGTACTGTCTACTGCCTAAGACTGAGTTGAGTCAAGTTTCTGGATTCCTTGGAGCTTTATTTTTCTATTATTTCGTTAGGTTCTGTGTATTTGTTTCATGTTCTATCAGATTTGATTATTATGTATAAGTTATGATCAGCCATTTTGTGTATTGGACAACTACTAGGCTGTGTTATTGTACTGGATTTCAATATTGTTAGCATGTTCATTTGTTTTTATTATATTGCATTAAAAAAATTGTATCAGCACGATGTGTCTTGTACTTTATTAAAAAAATACATATGCATCTAGTTTTTCACTGACAAACTCTAAAGCTTTCGCATAAAAGAAAATTATTTTATTCAAATTAATTATTTTAAATCAATTAACATTAAATCAGCTACTTCCTAACATACATGGATCTTCTTTCACCCATGCCTGTGGTATCACGACCCGCTAGAAGCGCACTCTGATCTTTGCTTTTAGACGGTTCGTGATAATAGTGGGATAAAGGCTTGAGTGTTCTTATTGTATCCAGATGTTTTCTACTATGTGACTACTTCATGAATTGATCCATACAAGAAATAATTTTTTTCAACATGGGTTAATAAATTCCTATATTTTGTAGTTCTACTACAAACAAAGTTGAAAGTGGACATAGTTTGTTGAAAGAATGTCTTGAGGTAAGTATTGGAAATTTGACTATCATCTGAAAGATATTAAACCAGATGATCAACAAACAACATACTAACATTAAGAGATGTTTTGGGCAGAGTACAAATAAATAATGAATACAACAGACATTTATACATTGAACTATTGGGGCATGTATCATAAAGACATTGAAGTGCATTAAAGAGGAAGAAGAATTGGATCAAAAAGGCTCAAGAGTGCATACACGGGAAGAGGTTCACAATGGGATTATCATGATCACATGAGCTACTATTATACATATCTAAATCAAAATTCTTCCCTCTATGGTTGATAAATAGGCACTGAAAGAAATTAACCTTGCAAGAAAATAAAGTAGATGTTGGAGAGGGAATTAATATAAGTATTGAAATTGAGGCAATTGTTCAAAGGTTTGCTTATTCATATTATGAACAAAAGAAAAAATTAGGAGAAAACTATGATTATTTGTTGATTCTTTATCTATCCAAACATGTGAGTCTTTGATGTCATTACGATTAAGAGGAAAGCCAAAAGAAAACCTTAAAAAATTTAGGGATGATTAAAAATCAAGAAAACACAATCTTTCTCATTTGAACATGTTCTTGCTATGTAAGATATATAATAAGAAGGGAAAATGCCAAAAGGTGTCAAGTTTGGTGCAAGAAAGAGGGCAAATTATCAAATACGAACTCCCACAATGAACATAAATTTTGGTGATGATGTTCGTGAACAATTGACTACTTTTTACTTCGTGTTGGAACATGTGTTCCACATCTCTTGATTTGAGAATAACAAATCTCAGTTTGTATTTGACCATGTTTGATGTGTGTTTATAGTGTGCAGGAACTATAGGTTCAGATGCCAAAGTTCTGTCGCTACCGCTAGGCAATATCGATATTGTCGACATTAGCTTTTTTGACTATATCAACTGCATCCCTACCGCTAGGCAATATTGTTACTGATGGCGATTGCGGATCGACTGTATCAGGTGCATGATTGAAGTCATAGAAGGAAACTAGTAAAAATGGAAAGTGCTACCGTAGGGTGGTACTGTTACCGCCAGGTGATAGCCTTATGGAAGGTCCATTTTTAGAAAAATTAGGAACAAAATATTCTTGTTTCCAAAGATCAAAAGTTTCCTAGTTGGACAAAGAAAGTTTCCTAAAATGGAGGTTGCCAAAACTAGAGGTTATCAAAAGAAGAAAGCGCTACCTAAAGTAGATATCGCCAGACGGTACTGCTATCGCAAGCAGTAGCTCCCAAGCATATAAAAAAAATACCTCCTCTCCTTCTATTAGGATCGATTCCACTTCCATCAAACCAAGAACTCAGAATATCTTAAGAGAGGCTCGTCTCCATACCATCAAGAGAAATCTCTCGGGCAAACACAAAGATCTAAAGGAGTTCTTGAAGGGGAAGTGCTACCATGCTTATTCAACACGAAGGACGAACGCACCAAGAACGCAAACGTCGACATCACCTTCGTCTTCACCTTCAAAAATCCATGGGGGGTTTTCTCTTGCTTATTTTATTATCTTGTCATCTTTTTATTTTATCATGAGTGGATAAATCATTCGAGGAGAACGTCGGATTCCGAGAAGGATTTCATCGAAAATTCGTCGCAGGTATGGGTGACTAAGTCTTGCGAGACATAAGTGAAAATTGTCAGGTGCAAACGTCGCTTTCCTAGGAGGATTCCGTGAATTTGACGTATGTGTTAGAAACTAGATCGTGGGTAGGTCTAGGGGCGGTTCGAGGCCTTATCTAGGAGAGATTTGCTAGAACTAACCGGTCCTTGGAGATAAAGGTCGGTATAGAAAAGGAAAAAGATTTTCAAATTTGGCCTTGATTTCTAGCATCATAGAAATCAAACATTGTATAATCAACTTATTGTGAAATAAAATCTTGTTTTGCATTGTTCTATTATCTTGGTTTTATTTTCTATTTTAAAATATTTTAAATAATATTTCTCTATCAAAGCATCAACGCAAAATATATTGTAAATTACTTTTAAAATAAACACACCAATTTAACTTTCTGTCACTAGCACTAGGAGGTATTGCTATCGCTGGCGGTAGTGAAGAAACATTGAAATTCATCCTTCTTTAAAAGTAATCTTCAATATAATATCTTTTGAATATTAAAATATATTTTCTGATAAAATATTCTGAAACTTTTTTGAGTAACTCTTATATTTTAAATAAGATTTCAAATTCCAAAAACCCTTATTCACCCCCTCTAAGGGCGCTAAAGATCCAACAAGTGGTATCATAGGTAGGTAATTCCAAAATGGCTTCACAACTGAAAATAATGATGCTTCATGATCTCGCTTCCACTAGAGGGGATGAAATTTTATTAATTGAAAAATCTTTAGCACCACCATTATTTATGGGTGAAAATTATGAAGGGTTGAAAATATTAATGGAAAAAATTCTTAAATCATTAGACATAGAAGTTTGGAATATTACAATTAAGAAGTCCCCTAAACATATTAAATAAAAATGAAATGTTTTTAAAAGCTAAATCAATGAATAGTTTATTTTGCGCACTTGATCAAAAAAATTTCAAACTTATTTATACTTTGCCTACTGCTTATGATATTTGGAAATTTCTTGAGATAACTTTCAGTCTCCCTTCCACAGATGATGAACAAGAGCAATTTTATATGAATTTGAGAGAAGAAATCAATGAGGAGTTGTGCTTGGAGGAATATCATTCAAATAAAGAGGAATACGAGATTACACGATAATGCTTGGATAGGGACACATAAGTACATTATTCATAGAAGAATATGTCAATTGAAATTCATGCTCAAATCTTACCACATCCAAGAATATAGCAAAGCAAAAATTCTCTCTTTGTTATGACTTCAATTTCGACATTATGTATGCTAAATATTATTAAATGTAAAATTAAGAAACTGAAAAATATTAACTCAAAATTGCATTTAGAAAAAATATTTTAAAAGAAAATATCAAAGAAGAATCTGCTCTTATTGTGCCTAGTTCTCCCACATGCTCTTTAGATAAAAATTCAACACCTTGTATTAATTACAATGAACTACAATAAAAATTCAAGATTTTTGAAAAAGAGCTAAATATTTTAAAAGAGCGTAGTAAAAAGTTGATTAATGAAAATAATGTCTTAACTCATAAACTATGATCATTAAAATTATTTGTACAAAAAATTTCAAATAATAAAAAATCTTTCATGTCTAGTTTATCTTCAAAAATATATAAAACATCTACCATTGTTTCAAATTTCATAAGACATACACGTAATAGAATATTTAATCTGCATTTAACTTCTCCCAATATTAAAGTAAAAGTCAACATATTTCCTATTAACTATACTTCCAAAACTCACTATCATTATAAGTCTCAACTTAATGATTATGGAAATTTGTCATATAAAAAGAATATTCAACCAAAGTATGAATGAATGCCCATCTTTAAAAATGACGCACCTATTCCACTCAGAAGGGCCCATTTATCATTATCTCCCCATATATTATCATGCAATATTTGGGTACCCAAAGGAACCGTCGCACTTGTTCCCTTTGGATATTTAGATCTCTTATTTATCAAATAACTTTAAAATGCGTGGAGTAGAAACAAGTCAAATTGAAATATTCAATAATCTACTTCACGATGTGCTTGATTTTTTTCGTTTTGTTTTGTACTTTCCCTTGAGTCATTATGCTATGATCACTTTATACATATTGAGATATGACTTTCATGTATTAAGCTTAATGATAAATCAATTCAATTGAATTAATTCGAAAAAAAGTCATATCCTTTCTAAGTGGAAAAATTTAACTTTTTCTAAATTCTATCATTTTAAATCCATTACCAACAAATGTCTTATATTATCACTATAATCTGAATTACTTTTAAAAATCGATTCAAATGCACTATGAGGGGTCGTAGGCTATAATGATAAATTATAATCAAGAAAAATCCGAATAAAAAATCACAAAATTCATGTGTTTTTTTCAAAAAAAATAGAATTTTTGTTGCCCCCGCCCTGCGATAGTTTCTAACGCCGGTGGTAGCTATATTTTCTTTAAAAATACAAATTTTCAAAGAAATATTAAATTTTGAAAATTATTTTAATATGACAAGTATCATTATTTTCTACTATCAGATATGTTATATATGTTTTGGTTAATTCCACTAAACACTAAAAAAATATTAAAAAAATCACTAAAGCATATTCACATTTAAAGAATTCACTATTTCAAATTCATAATAACTATATGGCTTTAAGATTAAACTACCTTTAAATTAAAACAAAAATTATTCTAAAATTCATCACATATAAAAACCATAGGTTATAAATCGGTATTTAGGATTAAACACTTAGTATGTCCTTGGTCATTTACCAATGTCATGTGTCTCATCGCAACGGGGGTGTAGGATTGTGTGCATTAGAGACCTAACCTCTAAGTCATGTCTTGTCCTTAACAGGGGAGGGTTCCAGTGGGGCCTTGCGAGGCACTGAGGGGAAATTGTGCTAGGTTAAGTGTCGTATTTTGTAAGCATATGGGATTAACACCCCCAACTTACGACATGTTTACAGCTCCTCATGCTCATTCATTACTTAGTACGGGGATATGGTGTATATAGACATATTGCTAGGGTATCTTCATCTAGGGCATACTTATATTCTTTGTATGAACATTATTTTATACCATATGATTATCATATCATGCATATCCATTGTTCGAACATGCATATATTATGTTTTTATTACTGTATTTATTTAAGCATTCATGATTTTGAAAAGCATAAGTATTTTTGAAAAAACTATTCTTGACAACTTAGGCAAAAAATATTAAATCCACAACTCTTTCATTATTCTTCAAAACTCTTTGTGCCAAGTGGCGTCCCATATATTATAAAGCATGAATCAAGAAAAATTAGAGTGGAAAATTATAAAAAATCATGTTTTATATGTAAAAAAACCAAATCTCTGTTGATACCGTCATGTGATAGCAGTACCGCTGGTGATTGTATAAAATCCATTTTTTGAGTAATTTTTCTTTAATATTCCTATTGTTTGTTTAATATTTTTCTTTGCAGAAATTTCTCATAAAATCTTTTCAAATTATTTTCCAAAAATCAAATACAAAATTACAAAACTTTTTCAAAAGAACAAAAATATGTTTTTTGTATTTTCATAAAAATGAAAAATTATATAAAAAACTACTTGTTATTCATTGTCATTACCAAGGATGATCAAATTATATCAATTAAAGATTAAATATAATATTTAATTTAATTTTCAAGTTTCTTAAAACAATGTTTGGTTTATGTCATGCCTTGAATATTATCTTTTTATGTGCAATGAAATTTAATGAAGAAAACATATGTAGAATGTTAACCCAGAAATCGGTGATCCCTCCCAAGGTAGCCAGCTCACAAGTCGCGGCCAGCTCCAGGTTCCCCCTGAAGGTCGCGGCCATCAGTCCCCTTCTTTTCTAAGGATGGGCGGACAAACTTTATTATCCGCTCAGTCCGCGTGGCTAGGGTGGTCTCCCCGGTCTGACCGCCCGGGTCGCACAGCAGCCACTCATTCTATCGGGCTACGGATTGCTTCCTCAGTCCGCCCCTGCAGCCGCGTGGTTAGATCAGCTAACCACGTGATAGTTCATTCTGCCCCTGCAGGTGCAAACTACCTAGCATAGGAGGACTCCAATCGCCATCCGCACACATTCACCTTGTCTCAACAGTGGCGACCTGTCTCTAGGCCGCCCACCATCAACAGTGGCGACAACCCTCTAGCTCGTCGTATAGCAAGAATGGCGACCTGCACCCAGGCCGCCAGCCAACAACAGCTGATTCAACTTCGCCAGCATACGCGACCTGCCAGGTCGCCGAGCCCAGGATGCCCAGCATGGGCAGCAAGTGTAACATCCCAATGTTACTTCTAGACCCCTTAACTTAGATTGGGTTAGGCATGGGGTGGGTGTTAGGGTAATGAGCTAGGTTTGACCCTAGATAGTGGGTTGTAGCCATGTGGGGCCCACTATGGGGCCAAAGTCAAACTAGGTCAAACTAGCTTAAACAGGAACCCTAGCCACACCATGACCCCCTCATGATGCCCTAACCCTAAATACAATCTAAGTAGACCCCAAGGTAGGTCAGGGGGTCAACCAGTTGACCATGATGGGTCAAGTCAACACCTTTGACCTAAATAGTGAAAATGGTGCCCTAGCCCAATTCACTGGGTTGGGTCCACCCAAATCAACCCAAATTCATCATGTGGGCCTAAAGTGACCCTATAAACCCTAGGGGAGAGAAAAATAGGGCCCCTCAATAGTACTTTTGGGAGAACATCTAGGAGAGAGAAAAGAAGAGAATAGGAGAGAGAAAGTGCCTAGGAGTTATTTTGGGCCACTTGGGCTCATTCCACCAACCCATGATGGGTTGGCTGACCATGCATGGGTATTAGGAGGTGTGGGACCCCCACCATGCTGCCTTGGGCCAAGCCCAAACCCAACCCAAGCCCAACATAGCATAAACAACTTGGTGGAGTCAACCCTCCCTATTCACTCACCCAACCCGGCCCAACACTTGGCAACCCGACCCACTAGGCTCTAATCAGCCTTCATGACCAGTGGGACCCACTCACCAGCCACCTAGCCGGCCAAATCCACTAACCCGACCCCCTCCTTGGTGAATCCGCCCCAAGCCTTGGTGAAGTCGCCCCCTCTCATAACTCAGCCCCAAACCGACCTCACACCCTCATTCCCACTTCATCCCTACCCCAGAGAGAGAGAGAGAGAGAGGAAGGAAGCCATGGAAAGCCGTGGAGCTCGCCGGAATGTGCATGCTAGGGGAAGCCGCCGCCACCCTCAACCACAACCACCAAGAGTCCGTATCCCCTCCCCTCTCACTGTACTAGTTTCCTAGGTCTCCTAGGTTAGTAGTCAAGCTCAAAAGAGCTCGACTGTAGGCCTCTACCAGCTTGGAAAAGCTTCAAAAATGGCGGATTAGGGTTTTTCGGGTCGGTTGCGCCGCCGCCGTCCGCCGCTCTCCGCCGCCCAGTCGCCGGCCAGATCAAGCCCCGGCCACCGTGAGGCCGGGGGAGCAATTGGCCGGAGGCCTCGCCGCCGGTGATGGCCGGAAACGGCCATGCAAGTTCCACGGGCTCGGTTGCCCCTGCATGCATTGCATGGGGAAGAAGTACAGCAGCCGTTGGATTAAGCTTTAAGATCTGTGCAACAGATTCTTATTATTTCTGTATTTTCTATAGTATGCATAGTGTAATAAATGTCACACTTTAACAGCTAACATGCATGTTAATTTTGAGGCACTTAGAGGCCCCACCATAGGATGAACCCTGAATGAAAAAGTTAGGTAGATGGGTTAACTTTGAAATGCCACAGAAATCATGACTTTTGGACCAGTAGGCTGCCCTGTAGGGCTGTTTTGCTAGGACTGCCCTTAAACTAGGGCAGAAACCAAATTTGATGCCCAAGACAAACCAAGCATCACCATGACCTGAAATTTTGGTCATGGGTGTATTTAGGGCATGCCTATGCCCTGCCAAAAATTTGGAATTTTTGGAAGAACTTTTTCTATAGTTTTTATCAAAATATCAAAAATTAAATTAAGGGCATAATTGTAATTTTAGGCACCCAAATGACCCCAAATTTTGGTGGTATGTCCTTGGGGACATTATTGGTGTCTGGTAGAAATTTCAAGGCAATTGGACCCCTGCATGAAGGGTTATTCCATGTGTTTGTGTAGGCTAATTTAGGCCTTGGTGTGCAATTAGCAATAATTTGTATTCTGTGTATTTAACCTAACTGAGGCACCCAAAAACCATGCAATAAATTCCAGTGATACTTTAGGGCATGTTTCACCCCTAGAATTATTTTTGGGATTTTTGGAATTAAAAATACCACTTAATGGAATTTTTCAAATTATAGGTCCTTTTGTAAAATAAATGGGAAAAATAGGTTTTGGCTATAGAAAACTTTCAGATTCAGCCAAGTCAAAGTATGGTGTTTTAATTGACTTAAGAAAATTTCATATCTCTGTTTGGCAACTGTTAGAGCAAAATTCATGGAAATGACCATTTTACCCTTTTTGTAAATGTTTATGAATTGGTATAAATACTTGTTGGAAAATTGTGAAAATAATCCTAGAGTTGCATAATTGTTATATTAGTCTTGTAGATTTATATCAGAATTTTTGGGTACAATGTTAATTATTAATTAGCATAATGGCATTTTTGGTAAATAATTAGGAATGGATTTTGATAGACCATTACCCTGTAGAAATTAATAAAACTCTGCCATTAGTCATAAAATAGTAATATAAATGCTCAGTAATTTTCCTGGAGTTTTGGTGTATATATTTCTTGTACTTCATTTGGAAAGTGATAAATAGGTAGAATTTATATTAATTATGGGAAAAATAGAAATATAAAAAGAGAAATTATGAAATGTTGTAGACAGTAATATTTTATTCATATGCAACTCAGGAAAATTCCCTTAGGTCAGAAGATTTTAATTGATAATACTTCTTGTGTAAAATGACCTAGGGAATAATTTAAAAGATTTATTTAAAGGCCTTAATGACCTAGGAAAATTACGAAAATCAACACACTCATTTTATTAGTCCATACCACCCTAGGATAAATATTTGGAGTCAGTTGGACCAGGAATTTAGAAGTTCGATCTCAGGGTGGTGTTAGGTCATGGGGTGCGCATAGTAAAAGTAGGCTGGACTATAGGCCGCCAGGGGATGAATCAACAACTGAGTTAGAGTCTAAGTTCGGAAGTACAACCCTGGGTGGCAGGTGCATTATGGAGGCGAGAGTAAAAGTGCAACATTAATCATGCCTAGGTAGAGTTGACGGAAGACCGTCACTCCTTAATCCATACCTTAAATCACTAGGTCACTCTATATAACAGAAGAGAGAAAAAGGGGTCCGGGGTAAGAAACAACTAAAGTAAATATCCTTGAGAAAGGGAGCTTTGGGATTCAGCCCATCGCAGCTCCTAGTGCCCCTGAAAGCCCTTCACCGGGAATACCTTGGGCAGTCCTGGGATTAACCTTAAGACTCTAAGTATGATAATCTGTAGATAAGAGTAGTCTAATAGGTTAAGTGAACTGGACATGTGCTCACTCGTGCCGGGTTGGAGGGACTTGGAGTCTTTTGACTACTTGCTCACCCGTGCAGAGTTGGAGGAAAGAAATTGGTTTATATACACTCACCCGGCCAGGGTTGGAGGGTTTGTAGCATATACTCACCGTGGCGGGTTGGAGAGATTTGAGACAGGATAGTCCCTTGAGCTGGAGGCTCAATATATAATACTTGCATGTGCATATACTAGTGGCGGGCCATGCGGTACTGGCCGATCGTCACACCGACGGCAGTACGGTGGACCAGGCGGGTGCGAGGGTTAGAAGGACCAGTAGGATGTTTATACTGGAGTCTGGAGGACTTTTCCTAATAACGCGCACCCGACCCAACAAGACTGACAGGTAGTCAGCAAAGTGGTACGCAGAGACTCTAGAGTGCACTGTCGGTGTACAGAGGCGTACAAGAGAGGTCTAGGCCTGGTAGTGTGTATACCCGCCTAGAAGGCGGAGACGCCCGCTCCGCTGCTGCCGTAGCCACAACGGTAGTACCTGAGAGTGATGCTAGCTCTCGAAAAGTGGGAACTAAAGGTCTGTGATCACGGAGTCGTGTGTGTGTGTTGCACTGCATGTTCATATCATACCCACCATATAGTTGCATAACATTAATCTGCATAACAACCTAAGACACCTAATGTATAAGTGGTATGGGACGCTTATACATTAGGACCTGCTATACGAACCCTTAGCCTATAAGCCTGAGTGGGCATGTTTATAGGTTAAGGTTATTTTTCCTTTATATATATGCTTGTGACTCTGACACCCCATTGTATAAATGGTATGGGACATTCTATACAATGGGAGCCTTGTAAAAGATCCCTTGCTTATGCGTACCCGCATAAGTGGAGGTTACACTTCATTATATTTTGATTATATATACCCTGTTAGTTTCCTGTCACCTGCTCGCCTTTGCCACCCCTTGTTGTCCTCCGCTTCGTCCTCCCGCACGGTGCCTAGGAGTTGCAGGAGGAGGTGCTGAGGATACGACTTAGTCTTTTTGACTAATGGTCGGTGACCTTACTATTTTAGGAGCTCGAGGAGGTGGACCAGCACGTCGAGGAGGCAGGACTTGAGGGGCAGATACCTACTACTACTACTGGAGCACGTCTACAGGTGATGAGAGAGTTATGGTTTTTCCGCTGCTGTGTATGAGAGTGAGAGAGAGATATGATGTACTGGGCATAAGCCCTTCTTTCATTCATTTTCTGTACTCATTATGGACTGTCTTATGTTTCATTTGATATATATATACTGTGGCTGTGGACTTGCTTCTGCTTTTACTCTGATTTATTATGCAATTATTCTCATATTGGCCGAACAGGTTATGATCGTACTAGCCGGCAGAATCGGCGTCTTGCGGTGACGACTAACTCGTGCGTTAGTGTCACCGTAAGGCGGCGGTTCTGGGCATAAGATCCGGGTTGCCTCGGATTTGAGGAACAGGATCTTACAAACTGGTATCACTTGAAACCACGATCATATGAGAATACAGTCCACCACACTGGAACACCCCGCTCCAGCATTAGTTTGCGGACAAACTATGCAGCGGAAGCAGTGGTGTGCCCATGCGTAAAAAGCCACATAATCAGTCCATCAAACAATGAGTTAGGCCAATTTTGACGTTAAGTTTTCCTTTATGCAGCCTCCGCAGGATACGGTTCCTCCCCCTCCGGCTGCCATTCCGTTCATGCAGACTGAGATGGGGCAAACCCTGACGGCTATCCTGGATGCCTTCAGAGCGCAGCAAGCCCCGGTTCAGCTGCCCAACCCAGGATCGAACTGGTTGAGTGCATTTAAAAGTCTGTCTCCGCCACTGTATCGCGGGACAGAAGATGCCGTGAAGACAGAGGAGTGGTTGGAGACCATCCAGGAGCTGCTAGCTGGCATCAGCTGCCCCGTCAGACAGGCAGTTCCCCTTGCCACCTCGGCACTAGATGCTCATGCAAAGAGGTGGTGGAAGTCGGTGCGGGACTCTACATTCGCCGACCGGGAGCTGATGGACATATCTTGGGAGGAGTTCAGCGACGTCTTCTTGGAGCATTTTGTATCTTCCACAGACCGAGATACCTTGGAGGCGAGGTTTCTGAGCCTCCAGCAGGGGAGCCGATCAGTTATTGAATATCAGAGAGAGTTCTCCCACCTGGCTAGGTTTGCAGGCTTCCATGACTGGGACGACCAGAAATACGCGAAGAGATTCTATCACGGGCTCCGCGACTCTTTGAGGCAGCCCTTGCTGTTCATTGCCCACGGTACCATGGCGCAGATCATCGAGATGGCAAAGAAGCTGGAGGCTGACCAGCTGTTGGTGCAAGGCAGAGGGAAGAGATCGTTGGATGGACAGTCGTTTGGGGAGAGCAGCGGATCGTCTCAGAGGGGAAAGACGATTGGATACAGGAGAGGTGGGGGACGTCGTCGTCCCAACTATAGGCAGGATCAGGGGCCTCCTCCACCTTTGGCTCCCCCACCTATGCAGATTCCCGGACCGATGAGACAGGATGATCGAGGTCAGAGGCAGATCACCTGCTTTGGTTGCGGCCAACCTGGGCACATCAGGACGCAGTGCCCGCTTCAGGTCCACCCTCTTCCTCCTCCTCCACCTCCAGTGGCCCCTCCAGTTCACCAAGGCCGAGGACGAGGACGAGGACGAGGACGAGGCCGAGGCCGAGGATATCACGGCCGAGGCCGAGACCGGGAGCAGGTATACGCGCTGGATCTCACGGAACAGAGGGACCCAGAGGAGGTGATTACAGGTACTTAAAATTTTGTAAGATTTATAAATTTTAAATTTTCTCTTTTTAAGAATACCTTAGACATTAATAGTAATACTATTCTTTGAACTCAAACGAACCCAGGCATAGTGATGATTAGCGGCAAGCCCGCTCACACCCTCTTCGACACGGGTGCGTCACACTCCTTCGTATCGGACTCGTTTATTGAAGGATTAGAAGGAGTGGAGAAGTTTTCCGGTTTGGAAAAGAGAGTGCGACTCCCTGATGGTACGGAACTTCGAACCACAGACTGCTGCAATATGGATGTCGAGATAGGAGGCAAAGCGTTCGAAGCCCCGGCAATAGTTCTGAGCCTACCGGATTATGATCTGATCCTAGGCATGAATTGGCTTCATTGGAACTACGCGCAGATAGATTGCCCCTCGAAGAGGATCACACTCAGACACGGAGACTCCTACGTCATCATTGAAGGTATCCGTTCCATTCCCCGACTCTCTTTATCTTCAGTACAGGCCGTTAAGGCCTATGAACAGGGAGAAGAGGTATACCTCATTTGTTTCGAGATGGCTGTGGTAGAGAGTCCCATAGCTGATATTCCAGTGGCACGAGATTATGCTGATGTCTTTCCGGAGAAGTTACCTGGGCTACCACCATCACGGGACTTGGACTTCAGGATCCAGTTGGTGCCAGGGGCAAGACCAGTGTCCCGAGCACCCTACAGAATGGCCCCTAGGGAATTGGCAGAGTTCAGGACTCAGCTACAGGAACTTGTGGAGTCAGGATTTGTGCGGCCAAGTTCATCGCCGTGGGGAGCACCGGTTTTATTTGTGAAGAAGAAGGATGGATCCCTCCGATTGTGTATAGATTACAGGGAATTGAATAGGTTGACGGTTCGGAACACCTACCCATTGCCCCGGATAGACGAGTTATTTGATCAACTTCAGGGAGCCTTCTGGTTCTCTAAGCTCGATTTACGATCCGGCTATTACCAGTTACGCATCCGGGAGGAAGACATACCGAAGACCGCATTCAGCTCCCGTTATGGCTTATATGAGTTCACGGTGATGCCGTTCGGGCTCACGAATGCGCCCTCGGCCTTTATGACGCTCATGAACAGGGTATTCGAGCCTTATCTGGACCGGTTTGTTATAGTCTTTATCGACGACATTCTGATTTATCCGCGATCTCGAGAGGAGCACGCAGAGCATTTAGCGCTGGTATTGCAGAAGTTAAGAGAATTCCAGATGTATGCGAAGTTCTCTAAGTGCCAGTTCTGGCTTCAGGAAGTGGCTTTCCTAGGACACACGATCAGTGGAGCAGGATTAGCAGTGGATCCGGCTAAGATTGAGGCGGTGCGGGATTGGCCACGGCCAAAGACAGCGTCGGATATACGTAGCTTCTTGGGCCTGGCAGGTTATTATCGTAAGTTCGTGGAGGGGTTTTCAAGGATAGCCCTCCCCCTCACGTCCTTGACGAAAAAGGATGCCGCATTTGACTGGACAGAGCGGTGCGAGTCAGCATTTCAAGAGCTCAAGGATCGGCTCACTTCGTCCCCCATCCTTGCACTTCCCTCGGGGAGTGAAGGATTTCAGATATATACAGATGCATCCTATCAGGGGATGGGTGCAGTCTTAATGCAGCACGGACATGTTATCGCTTATGCTTCGCGACAGCTGAAGAAGCATGAGCATAACTATCCTGTACATGATCTCGAGCTCGGGGCCGTAGTTTTTGCCCTCAAGACATGGAGACATTACCTCTACGGGATTCATTGTGATATATACTCCGATCATAAGAATCTCAAATACATCGACACGCAGAAGGTTCTGAACCTGCGACAGAGGAGGTGGCTTGAGTTCCTCTGCGATTACGACTATAAGATGCACTATCACCCGGGAAAGGCGAATACAGTAGCAGATGCTTTGAGCAGGAGAGCCGGCACTTCTGGACCGGAGTCCCGGGTGATGTCTATGGAGCTGCTACGCATGATGGAGGATATGCAGATTACCATGGTTTCGGAAGCCGAGCCAGTGCTCTATCGAGAGTACCTGAACTCTTTGGTCAGCAATGATGATATACAGAAACGCATTCTTACACATCAGAGATTGGATACTGATCTAGAGCCTATCTTTGACGCTCTAAAAGGAGGCAAGCATGGGGATTATACGCTGGAGGACGACCTTCTTCGATTCCGTGGCCGAGTGTACATTCCAGCAGGAGGTGAGATCCGGGATGACATCCTCAGAGAGGCACACTACTCCAGATATTCAGTGCATCCCGGTATCACCAAGATGTGGGCTGACTTACGGCGGACCATGTACTGGCCAGGAATGAAGAGGGAGATCATCTACCTGGTGACACACTGCGAGACTTGCCAGCGAGTGAAGGCCGAATGCAAGAGCCCAGGCGGTATATTACAGCCACTGCCAGTCCCAGAGTGGAAGTTCGAGGATATCTCTATGGATTTTGTTCACGGACTCCCTCGCTCTCATTCTGGGCACGACTCCATCTGGGTCATGGTGGACAGGTTGACCAAGGTAGCACGGTTTATCCCGGTCAGAAAAGATGCCCCGGTTGCTGTATTGGTGAGGTTGTTTGTAGAGCAGTTCGTCCGGTATCACGGAGTACCCAGGTCTATTGTTTCAGATAGGGATGGTCGCTTCACCTCCAGGGAATGGAGGGCAGTGCACGCTTACTTGGGATCCAGACTTTCCTTTAGCACTGCCTTCCACCCGCAGACCGACGGTCAGACGGAGCGGACGATACGCACTATGGAGGACCTGCTCAGGTTATGTATTTTGGATACAGGGAAACCTTGGGAGAGGCTACTGCCGTTGATCGAATTCTCATACAACAACAGCCACCAGGCCAGCATCGGGATGGCTCCTTACGAGGCACTTTATGGGAGAAAATGCCGGACTCCGCTATCCTGGGTGCAAGATGTGGATACTCGAGCCCTTGGGTCAGACTTTGTAGAGGATACGGAGGCTCAGATTCATTTGATCAGGGATCGGCTTCTGGAGGCTCAGAGCAGACAAGCGAAATATTATGATGCTCGACACCGGAAAGTGGAGTTCCAAGTTGGGGACAGGGTTTTCCTGAAAATCCGACCGGTACACGGTATTTCTCGGATTCGGAGACATAAGAAGCTCAGCCCCCGGTACATGGGACCATACCTGATTCTGGAGCGTGTGGGCCCCTTGGCTTATCGGCTGCAGCTACCTCCGGAGCTGAGCAGCCTACACGATGTGTTCCATGTCTCTTCTTTGCGAAGAGCTCTCCTTCGCCCTGAGCAGCATGTCCCTACTGCAGCTGGACCGGTAGAGCCTGACCGTTCGGTTAGATTGGAGCCGATCCGGATCGACGATTCAGCGGTCCGAACGTTGAGGAAAAAGAAGGTTCCACTCGTAAAGGTGCTGTGGTCCAACCATGGACGGGAGGAGCACACCTGGGAACCTAGGGATCTGATGCTGGAGCGTCATCCAGAACTATTTACATCAGGTACTTTTATGTTATTTTCTACAAAATTTCCTTAATAATTTCTGCAACTGGAACCCGTAGACCCAAACTTAAATTTCGGGGACGAAATTATTTCTTTTGTTTATAGGATTTGTAACATCCCAATGTTACTTCTAGACCCCTTAACTTAGATTGGGTTAGGCATGGGGTGGGTGTTAGGGTAATGAGCTAGGTTTGACCCTAGATAGTGGGTTGTAGCCATGTGGGGCCCACTATGGGGCCAAAGTCAAACTAGGTCAAACTAGCTTAAACAGGAACCCTAGCCACACCATGACCCCCTCATGATGCCCTAACCCTAAATACAATCTAAGTAGACCCCAAGGTAGGTCAGGGGGTCAACCAGTTGACCATGATGGGTCAAGTCAACACCTTTGACCTAAATAGTGAAAATGGTGCCCTAGCCCAATTCACTGGGTTGGGTCCACCCAAATCAACCCAAATTCATCATGTGGGCCTAAAGTGACCCTATAAACCCTAGGGGAGAGAAAAATAGGGCCCCTCAATAGTACTTTTGGGAGAACATCTAGGAGAGAGAAAAGAAGAGAATAGGAGAGAGAAAGTGCCTAGGAGTTATTTTGGGCCACTTGGGCTCATTCCACCAACCCATGATGGGTTGGCTGACCATGCATGGGTATTAGGAGGTGTGGGACCCCCACCATGCTGCCTTGGGCCAAGCCCAAACCCAACCCAAGCCCAACATAGCATAAACAACTTGGTGGAGTCAACCCTCCCTATTCACTCACCCAACCCGGCCCAACACTTGGCAACCCGACCCACTAGGCTCTAATCAGCCTTCATGACCAGTGGGACCCACTCACCAGCCACCTAGCCGGCCAAATCCACTAACCCGACCCCCTCCTTGGTGAATCCGCCCCAAGCCTTGGTGAAGTCGCCCCCTCTCATAACTCAGCCCCAAACCGACCTCACACCCTCACTCCCACTTCATCCCTACCCCAGAGAGAGAGAGAGAGAGGAAGGAAGCCATGGAAAGCCGTGGAGCTCGCCGGAATGTGCATGCTAGGGGAAGCCGCCGCCACCCTCAACCACAACCACCAAGAGTCCGTATCCCCTCCCCTCTCACTGTACTAGTTTCCTAGGTCTCCTAGGTTAGTAGTCAAGCTCAAAAGAGCTCGACTGTAGGCCTCTACCAGCTTGGAAAAGCTTCAAAAATGGCGGATTAGGGTTTTTCGGGTCGGTTGCGCCGCCGCCGTCCGCCGCTCTCCGCCGCCCAGTCGCCGGCCAGATCAAGCCCCGGCCACCGTGAGGCCGGGGGAGCAATTGGCCGGAGGCCTCGCCGCCGGTGATGGCCGGAAACGGCCATGCAAGTTCCACGGGCTCGGCTGCCCCTGCATGCATTGCATGGGGAAGAAGTACAGCAGCCGTTGGATTAAGCTTTAAGATCTGTGCAACAGATTCTTATTATTTCTGTATTTTCTATAGTATGCATAGTGTAATAAATGTCACACTTTAACAGCAAACATGCATGTTAATTTTGAGGCACTTAGAGGCCCCACCATAGGATAAACCCTGAATGAAAAAGTTAGGTAGATGGGTTAACTTTGAAATGCCACATAAAACATGACTTTTGGACCAGTAGGCTGCCCTGTAGGGCTGTTTTGCTAGGACTGCCCTTAAACTAGGGCAGAAACCAAATTTGATGCCCAAGACAAACCAAGCATCACCATGACCTGAAATTTTGGTCATGGGTGTATTTAGGGCATGCCTATGCCCTGCCAAAAATTTGGAATTTTTGGAAGAACTTTTTCTATAGTTTTTATCAAAATATCAAAAATTAAATTAAGGGCATAATTGTAATTTTAGGCAGCCAAATGACCCCAAATTTTGGTGGTATGTCCTTGGGGACATTATTGGTGTCTGGTAGAAATTTCAAGGCAATTGGACCCCTGCATGAAGGGTTATTCCATGTGTTTGTGTAGGCTAATTTAGGCCTTGGTGTGCAATTAGCAATAATTTGTATTCTGTGTATTTAACCTAACTGAGGCACCCAAAAACCATGCAATAAATTCCAGTGATACTTTAGGGCATGTTTCACCCCTAGAATTATTTTTGGGATTTTTGGAATTAAAAATACCACTTAATGGAATTTTTCAAATTATAGGTCCTTTTGTAAAATAAATGGGAAAAATAGGTTTTGGCTATAGAAAACTTTCAGATTCAGCCAAGTCAAAGTATGGTGTTTTAATTGACTTAAGAAAATTTCATATCTCTGTTTGGCAACTGTTAGAGCAAAATTCATGGAAATGACCATTTTACCCTTTTTGTAAATGTTTATGAATTGGTATAAATACTTGTTGGAAAATTGTGAAAATAATCCTAGAGTTGCATAATTGTTATATTAGTCTTGTAGATTTATATCAGAATTTTTGGGTACAATGTTAATTATTAATTAGCATAATGGCATTTTTGGTAAATAATTAGGAATGGATTTTGATAGACCATTACCCTGTAGAAATTAATAAAACTCTGCCATTAGTCATAAAATAGTAATATAAATGCTCAGTAATTTTCCTGGAGTTTTGGTGTATATATTTCTTGTACTTCATTTGGAAAGTGATAAATAGGTAGAATTTGTATTAATTATGGGAAAAATAGAAATATAAAAAGAGAAATTATGAAATGTTGTAGACAGTAATATTTTATTCATATGCAACTCAGGAAAATTCCCTTAGGTCAGAAGATTTTAATTGATAATACTTCTTGTGTAAAATGACCTAGGGAATAATTTAAAAGATTTATTTAAAGGCCTTAATGACCTAGGAAAATTACGAAAATCAACACACTCATTTTATTAGTCCATACCACCCTAGGATAAATATTTGGAGTCAGTTGGACCAGGAATTTAGAAGTTCGATCTCAGGGTGGTGTTAGGTCATGGGGTGCGCATAGTAAAAGTAGGCTGGACTATAGGCCGCCAGGGGATGAATCAACAACTGAGTTAGAGTCTAAGTTCGGAAGTACAACCCTGGGTGGCAGGTGCATTATGGAGGCGAGAGTAAAAGTGCAACATTAATCATGCCTAGGTAGAGTTGACGGAAGACCGTCACTCCTTAATCCATACCTTAAATCACTAGGTCACTCTATATAACAGAAGAGAGAAAAAGGGGTCCGGGGTAAGAAACAACTAAAGTAAATATCCTTGAGAAAGGGAGCTTTGGGATTCAGCCCATCGCAGCTCCTAGTGCCCCTGAAAGCCCTTCACCGGGAATACCTTGGGCAGTCCTGGGATTAACCTTAAGACTCTAAGTATGATAATCTGTAGATAAGAGTAGTCTAATAGGTTAAGTGAACTGGACATGTGCTCACTCGTGCCGGGTTGGAGGGACTTGGAGTCTTTTGACTACTTGCTCACCCGTGCAGAGTTGGAGGAAAGAAATTGGTTTATATACACTCACCCGGCCAGGGTTGGAGGGTTTGTAGCATATACTCACCGTGGCGGGTTGGAGAGATTTGAGACAGGATAGTCCCTTGAGCTGGAGGCTCAATATATAATACTTGCATGTGCATATACTAGTGGCGGGCCATGCGGTACTGGCCGGTCGTCACACCGACGGCAGTACGGTGGACCAGGCGGGTGCGAGGGTTAGAAGGACCAGTAGGATGTTTATACTGGAGTCTGGAGGACTTTTCCTAATAACGCGCACCCGACCCAACAAGACTGACAGGTAGTCAGCAAAGTGGTACGCAGAGACTCTAGAGTGCACTGTCGGTGTACAGAGGCGTACAAGAGAGGTCTAGGCCTGGTAGTGTGTATACCCGCCTAGAAGGCGGAGACGCCCGCTCCGCTGCTGCCGTAGCCACAACGGTAGTACCTGAGAGTGATGCTAGCTCTCGAAAAGTGGGAACTAAAGGTCTGTGATCACGGAGTCGTGTGTGTGTGTTGCACTGCATGTTCATATCATACCCACCATATAGTTGCATAACATTAATCTGCATAACAACCTAAGACACCTAATGTATAAGTGGTATGGGACGCTTATACATTAGGACCTGCTATACGAACCCTTAGCCTATAAGCCTGAGTGGGCATGTTTATAGGTTAAGGTTATTTTTCCTTTATATATATGCTTGTGACTCTGACACCCCATTGTATAAATGGTATGGGACATTCTATACAATGGGAGCCTTGTAAAAGATCCCTTGCTTATGCGTACCCGCATAAGTGGAGGTTACACTTCATTATATTTTGATTATATATACCCTGTTAGTTTCCTGTCACCTGCTCGCCTTTGCCACCCCTTGTTGTCCTCCGCTTCGTCCTCCCGCACGGTGCCTAGGAGTTGCAGGAGGAGGTGCTGAGGATACGACTTAGTCTTTTTGACTAATGGTCGGTGACCTTACTATTTTAGGAGCTCGAGGAGGTGGACCAGCACGTCGAGGAGGCAGGACTTGAGGGGTAGATACCTACTACTACTACTGGAGCACGTCTACAGGTGATGAGAGAGTTATGGTTTTTCCGCTGCTGTGTATGAGAGTGAGAGAGAGATATGATGTACTGGGCATAAGCCCTTCTTTCATTCATTTTCTGTACTCATTATGGACTGTCTTATGTTTCATTTGATATATATATACTGTGGCTGTGGACTTGCTTCTGCTTTTACTCTGATTTATTATGCAATTATTCTCATATTGGCCGAACAGGTTATGATCGTACTAGCCGGCAGAATCGGCGTCTTGCGGTGACGACTAACTCGTGCGTTAGTGTCACCGTAAGGCGGCGGTTCTGGGCATAAGATCCGGGTTGCCTCGGATTTGAGGAACAGGATCTTACAGCAAGCCTTTGAAATAGGAGGCGGACTTCAGCAGAAGGGGCGACCTACTTCATTTGTCTGCCAGGTCGCCCAACTCCGCTCACAGTTCATGGAAACTATCTCAGTCCGCCAAAGGAGTGCAAACACTCCAGCTCTCTGGCAACCCGCAATGTTCAGCGGACACATCCCATTCGCCGCGGGCTGGGCGGACTCCTCGTGCAATCCAACCATCTAGTCTACCTACATTGATGAACCCTAGCTCTATCTTTTCAGCAGTAGGCGACCTGCTCCTATTCCTGCAGTAGAGATGGACTCATCGTGTAGTTCGCCACTCAGCTTCCAGCACCCGCATCTTCCCAATAGCGGGTTGGTAATTCCTCAGCTCGCATACTTGGTGCGAGCTCGCTTAGAACAACAGGGGCGGACTCGTCCCAGTCTGCCAGTAGCAAGACCAACTCCAGAGAAAAGTCCCAGACCATGCGGCCTGGCGCGAACTCCGCGGACTCAACATCGTACTCGCACAACTTAAAGATCTACCGGGGGTGATGTTACCAAGACCGTTACCTCCTCGGGCCTATAAATAGGCCCCCATACCTTTCATTCAGGAGGCATATTGGAGTGGACAAGGTCAAGGAATCAATTCCTGCAAACTCAGCTTCTCAGTCCGCGCTCCCTCTTCCCTTTTCTTCTCTCAGCTTGATCAAGCAGTCCGCCCGACTTAGTCCAGCGAGCTGCCTGATCATCTAACCGCGCGGTCTGCCGACCTATTTTGTCTAACTGCGCGGCCTCTGGCTTTCTCTTCTCCTTAACCGGCAGCTTCCCCCTTGTACCATTTTTGCTTTCTGTGTAAAGGTGCAATCTTATGCTGAAACTTCAATTATAATCAAAGAAAGCCCGTCGCAAGAGTGGCATTTAAGCTGCAGCGGGCGAAGTCTATTGTTGCCGCTGCTAGCGGCCCCTCTCTTCTTCTCAGCCCCTCTCCTCTCTCGACATCAACCTGCAAGACTAACCGTCAAAGTAGCTGCCTACTCGACAGTACTTGATCAACCTTCCCGACTGCTCTCAGCAAACCTCTCCGCTATCCCCGCAACCCTCTTCTTCACCTAGCTTGTGAGACCAAACAACCCGTTAACTAGGCGGTGTCATTTTAATGCATCAATAGTTAACACACAACCTTCAGATCTCGATCAGACACTAAAATCAGTGGTTACTCATGTCAGACCATCAATCAGCCGAGAATCTTGCTTCAAGTCCTGGTGAAGATCCTCTTTGGGAAGCCTTGGAGCAATCACGCAGATAAATTGCCCAACAGTTTCAAGCAATCGACCGTACTCTAGCTGATATCGCTCAACGATTAGAAATGCAATCTGTAGCAGCACTAGTTCCTCCAGCTAATCAAGCACTAGCACTGTAGACTCCTCAAGTTTATCCATCGGATTATCCAACGATTTATCGTCCTGTTTACCTACCAACCTTTCCGCAAGGGCCTGCAACCCTTTTGCGATCTCAATGCGATGAGTTCATTGCTCGTCAAAATTTCTTCCGAGAAGCTGTCCGAGAAAGTCCATCTAGTTTCCTAAACTTTTAGGGAAGTCATCCTTACTCTTCAGCTCCTGCCTTTACTCCTCCTCCAGTAGCTTTTCCCTTCTATCCTCCTGCTCCTTTTCCAACTACAACTTATGCTCTCTTTTTTCCTTATGTTGTATGGGAGCAGGAAGAACCGTCACCATTTTCAGAAAATATTTGACATGAACCAACTCCAGTTAACTTCAGAGAGCAACGGTTGCCTATTTACACTGGAGAGACTGATCCAATGAAGCAGCTTCAAACCTTTGAATCAGTCGTTGCTCTCACGACTCTCTCAGATGCTACCAAATGCAAACTCCTTGTAACAACCTTTGATGGTCAAGTGAGGGATTAGTTCTATGGACTTCGACCTCAGTCCATCTTTTCCTTTGCTGATCTACAAAGAGAGTTTCTGCTCAGGTTTTCTACCTCTACAAAGAGAAAGGGAGGTCCAGAAGCCCTCTTTGAGATCAAGCAGCGAGAGAACGAGACTTGGTCTCATTTTGTGGATCATTTTCAGAAAGAGATCTGGACATCGAGATCGTCGATAAAGAATTGTATCGAGTTGCTCTTATTCACGGTCTGCGTGAAGGACCACTCAAGTTTGAAGCTAACGTCCGAGCGCTAAGGACATATCAAGAGTTGATTGGTTTAGCCAACTAATACATCCACGGTGAGAAAAGCAATCCCATCTTCGTCTCTAGGCTTATATCAGAGAAAGATTCTTCTTCTTACAAGCAGCCTTCGAGGTCTCCTCGGAAAGATTTTCCATCCTACTCAAGGAAGGGGAGGAGATTTCAGCGTCATCGACACCCCTTCTCGGGCCAGGATCGTACCCAAGATCAATTGTTGCCAGCACTAGCTCCGCTAACAGCTTCAGTTCGTTAGCAGCAAGAAGATGACTTGCCAAAATCTGAGCTAGATGAAGCTATGCAAGAAGTTAGTCAAATCATGAAAGGTAGGGATAATTTTAAGAAGCCTTACTAGATAGCAGATCTAAGATCAAAAGACTCAGATCTGTTCTGTGAATTTCACAAAGAAAATAGGCATTTAACTGAAAACCACCGAGCACTTCGTTAACTTGTGCTAAAGATGCTAAGGCAGGGTAAGATGCGCGATCTACTCCCAAAAGATGATCACTCTTATCCGTCAACTTCAAAAGGAAAAGAAGTAGCAGACGTGCCTTGCTGCTCAAAGGGAGTGAGTCAGATCCACAATCACCCAAACCTCAATATTAGTTAGTACATCGCTGCTGATGACGAAGGTGCCCTCAGAATACTATTCTAGAACAAAGATGACATCGCAAGCTCCTCGCAATCTTAACTGTTTGTTTCTACTTCACTCTTCAAACATTCTCTTTTGCAACACTTCTAAGTGTTCTTTCATTTCATTTCAATAAAGTTTACGTAAGAGATCTCATACTGACACTTTTCCCTTTATGGAGTGCTTCCTCCTCTACTTTTTCTCTTTGCTAAAGAGATCACTGAACCAATGAGATATCGCTAAGTCTTGTTGTTCCCTCAGTAGATTGTTCTTTGGCGTAATACCACGATGACCACATATAGTGGGGAGTGTTCGTGTATGTACAGTGGGGGTCATTCAATCTAAGATGGTGGACTTCAGACTTCGGATCCTATTAGGTATCTAACACAAAGTGTGTATCAAGGGAGGTCTCATGTGTTAGCTCTGCTGTGCTCCGTTAAGGGATACATTATAGTTACGATGATCTTTGTTGGGCAAGCAATGGCGATCAAGTGTAATCATATCTCTTTGATCATCTCACAATTGTAACGGACGAATACTCTAAGGTACTCTCAATCCCTTCCTTCGCGGGGCCCACAACTCTGCTAATCAATTCGCAGACAAGCAATAGGCTACTTGGCGCATCTAATCTAATTGATCAGCGATACTTGTAACCCGAGGCATGAGAGCAGTGTATCTGTCGATCCTTCTTAGAATTTTCTGTGATTGTTGCTCTTTTGTTCCCTTCTAAACGATTCACGGCTAGCTCGCTCTAGGTAGGACTACGCCCTAGATGATTTTTCATAGGCAAGCGATGCATAAGGCCCACGGGTGATCTCTTGTGGCAGCATCCAGTCTTTCTGAGTCATCTTCGGGGTATAGCCCTCCTTTCTTTATTTTTTGCCTTCTTATAGGTTAGCAGGTTAAATCTGATACTCTAAAAAGGATTTGCAGCATTTTCTCTCTTATACTCATTTTGTATATTCGGCTTTCAAGAAGCTATATTCACCGACAATTGATTATGCTTACTCTTGGCATCTATTACTCAATCAAGGATTCTATTTTTGTTTACTGACAAAAGCCATGCTATTGAAGTCTAATTAAGATGGTTTCATCTTATTGATATGGATTTCATATTTGATCACGCAAGACGATCATTATTATGGTTTGATCTCTATTCGGTTACTAACAAAGTTTGTCGGGTATCCCTTTTTCTTTCCAATTATATCTTATCATATCAATAGTCAACATTCGTAGGTTCCCTCTAGGTACTTGCGACTTAGTTTTCTTTTATATATCTGTTGCTTATGGATGATTGCTTTGCAAAGCATGTTTAACTTAATACGGATTCATTCTACATTCTAGTATGACTACGTTGATGGGCACAAGCTAGTTTGATTCATCATTCTGGCAAGTGCACCTATCTATCAGAGTATAGGAGAAATCTACATCTCGTGTCGTATTCCATAGGGTCTTTTCAAATACTCATACTCACCCTCACTCTATTATCATACCTATAATTAAAATTGATTTTTAATCTAAATAATCCTAACTATGACTACTTGGATACAATAGCATTGGAGAATAAAAGATGATAAAAGGCTGAAGGTAGGGGCTTTCACATGAACATAATCATTTATATAGACAATTCTATGTAATCATGAGATAAAAAAACTAGCAAATTCATTGTATTGTAAAGCGTTAAATAGTTATCAAATTCTCTCTCGAGCAATCCAAAATCTAAATCTAAGTTGAGTAAATTTTCTCTCGAACAATTTACAATACTCAAATTTGAATTAAATATATTACCCTATCTCCTACATGAATTCATGAAATCCTATCTCTAAAATACCATAAATCAATTTTTTCGTATCAAAATTATCCAATTAGCATATCTCTCGATCATAAGAATTGAACCGTAAAGAGAAATAACACCTAAATATGAAAATTTATCCATCATCACAAACATTTAATTTCTCAATCTAGAAGTTTGAGAATCATGTAAAACAAAAACTAAATTCATAACTAGAATAATTCTCAATGTTTGCAAGCCTATATACGAATAAAATACCATGAATTTGATGAAAATAAGAAGATACATGATTACTAATTGTTCAAATGAAAAGTTCAAGTGAAATAAAAGATAAAAAAGGTTAGATCACTAAAAGAAAAGAGAAATTAAGAGAGATACATGAAAGATTAAACGCATACAAAATCTCCTTCAATTACTCCTTCGCTTGGGTTCTCCACCTTCGTCCTCCAGAAGTTCTCCAAAAGAAAATGCTCCAAAAAGTCCAGAATAATTTTTCACACAGGATTTTATAGTCTCCTTGCAAACAGGGTCGGACACAGATTCCAACATGGCCGTATCACAGGTCGTGTTTATGGTTCTAGTACGGTTCCACATGACTCGGCGTGTCTGGACGTGGGATGTGTCAGATGACCCGGGTTTTGACACAGCCATGTAAGTAGTAGTGTTCTATGCACACGGGTTGGTTGTCGCTAGGCATTAAAATCTTTAGAAAGGGACAAGGGTGGCCACACGGGCGTCTTCTAACCCGTGTGGTTCTCTAGATTTCTCTTCCAAAATCTTCAGCTCCATCCTGAATAGGACACGGGTAGGCACACGGCCGTGTTCCTACCCGTGTTCATCCAATTTTTATCCTGTCATCAGCCATGTTGTATCCGTGACCTCCTCTGTTTACTCCGAGACTTCTAGTTCCACTGGTTAGCCATACCTGCATTAGGAAAATGATTAATTAAGTACATAGTCCAATACATGAAATAATATGAACTCCTAACTATGCTCTTCTATTCATGATAATCCGAATTCTTAACTAATCTTGTGAAATTACTACCCAGGGAGGTGGAAAATAGTGGACATGATTACAATTATGCTAGTAAAATCCTATCATAATTGTACTCATCAAATACTCTTCTTTTGCAGAGATTAGCAGATACTTGCAAGTTCCATCTGGTACTTGCAATTTAGTTTCACTTCATATCTGCTTATAACTCTTTTTTTGCAGAGATTTGCAGATATAAGAAAGTTCTCCTCAGGTACTTGCATCTTAGTTTTTCTATCATATCTGCTACTTACTCTTCTTTTACAGAGATTAGCAGATATTAACAAGTTCCCTCCAGGTACTTGTAATTTTGTTTCACTTCATATCTACTTTTAACTCCTCTTTTGCAGAGATTAGCAGATATTAGTAAGTTCCCTCCAAGTACTTGCAATCTACTTTCCTATCATATCTAATACTTACTCTTCCTTTGTAGAGATTAGAAAATACTTGCAAGATCCATCCAGGTACTTGCAAATTAAATTCATTTCATACCTGCGACTTACTCTTCCTTTTGCAGAAGTTAACAAGTGCTTGCAAGCCTCCTTCAGGTACTTGCAAGTTATCATTCTTCTATGCTTTCCTCTCATCTTTGTTTTGCAAAGCTCATTAGGAGACATTCATGCCTTCTTCATTTTGTAAAAGCAACCCAGGTACGTATAAGATGTACTTCTTTCCGCCTATGTTAATTTTTTTACTTTGCAGGAAAAAGACAGGCATTAGCAAACTTTTTCTGAGAAGATACATCAGGTTCCATCTCTCTTTACCCCTTCCTTTTCTCGAGAGAAGGACCACGATTTTTGTGGGTCTCCTACTTTTTTGAAGTTCCCTTCGGGACTTTAAAAAGTTCGGGGATTATGTTAACTCAGAAATCGGTGATCCCTTCCAAGGTAGCCAGCTCGCAAGTTGTGGCCTTCTCCAGGTTCCCCCTAAAGGTTGTGGCCTGACAATCCCCTTCTTTTCTAAGGATGGGAGGACAGACTTTTTTGTCCGCTCAGTCCGTACGGCTAGGGCGGTCTCCCCGGTCTGACCGCCCAGGTCGCGCAGCAGCCGCTCGTTCTGCAGGGCTGCAGACTGCTTCCTCAGTCCGCCCCGGCAGGCCGCGTGGTTAGATTATCTAACCGCATGATAGTTCATTCTGCCCCTGCAGGTGCGAACTACCTAGCTTAGGCGGACTCCAATCGCTATCCGCACACATTCACCTTGTCCCAACAGCGGCGACCTGTCTCTAGGCCGCCCACCATCAGTAGTGGTGACATCCCCTTAGCTCGCCGCATAGCAAGAATGGCGACCTGCTCCCAGGCCGCCAGCCAGCAACAACTGATTCCACTTCTCCAGCATGCGCGACCTGCCAGGTCGCCGAGCCAGGGCCGCCCAGCATGTGCGACAAGCCTTTCCAACAGGAGGCAGACTTTAGCAGAAGGGGCGACCTGCTTCGTCAGTCCACCAGGTCGCCTAACTCCACTCACCGTTTACGGACTCTATCTTAGTCTGCCAAAGGAGTGCACACGCTTTAGCTCTCCGACAACCCGCAACATTCAGCGGACACATCCCGTTCGTCGCGGGCTAGGAGGACTCGTTGTGCAGTCCAATCGTCCAGACCGCCTATATTGATCAACCCCAGCTCCAGCTTTTCAGCAGCAAGTGACCTGTTCCTATTCCTGCAGCAGAGGCGGACTCATCGTGTGGTCCGCCACTCAGCTTACAGCACCCGCATCTTCCCAGCAATGGGCAGGTAATTCCTCAGCTCGCATACTCGCGTGCGCTCACTAAGAATAAAAGGGGCGGACTCGTCTTAGTCCGCCAACAGCAAGACCAGCTCCAGAGACAAGTCCTAGACCGCGCGGCCTGGTGCGGACTCCGCGGACTCAATATCGTACTCGCGCAACTTACCGATCTACCGGGGGTGACATTACCAAGACCGTTACCTCCTCGATCCTATAAATAGGCCCCCATACCTCTCATTCCAGAGGAACAGTGGAGTGGACAAGTTCAAGGCATCAATTCCTGCAGGCTCAGCTTCTCAGTCTGCGCGCCCTCTTCCCTTTTCTTCTCTCAGCTTGATCAAGCAGTTTGCCCGGCTTAGTCTAGCGAGCTGCCTGATCAGCTAACCGCGCGGTCTGCCGACCTCTCTAGTCTAACCGCCGGCCTTTGGCTTTCTCTTCTCCTTAGCCGCAAGCTTCTCCATTTGTACCCTTTTGCTTTCTATGTAAAGGTGCAATCTCAAAGCAATGAGTTCATAGCTCGTCAAAACTTCTTCCGAGAAGCTACCCGAGGAAGTCCAGCTAGATTCCTAAACTTTCAGCTAAGTTATCCCTACTCTTCAGCTCCTGCCTTTGCTCCTCCTCCAACAGCTTTTCCCTTCTATCCTCCTGCTCCTTTTCCAACTACAACTTATGCTCCCTTTTTTCCTTATACTGTAGGGGAGCAGGAAGAACCGTCACTGTTTTCAGAAAATATTCGACATGAACCAACTCCAGTTAACTTCAGAGAGCCACGGTTGCCCATTTACACTAGAGAGACTGATCCAATGAAGCACCTTCAAGCCTTTGAATCAGTCGTTGCTCTCAAGACCCTCTCAGATGCTACCAAATGCAAACTCCTTATAACAACCTTTGATGGTCAAGTGAGGGATGTGTTCTATGGACTTCGACCTCAGTCCATCTTTTCCTTTGCTGATCTGCGAAGAGAGTTTCTCTGCTCAGGTTTTCTAACTCTACAAAGAGGGAGGTCCAGAAGCCCTCTTTGAGATCAAGCAGCGAGAGAATGAGACTTGGTCTCATTTTGTGGATCATTTTCAGAAAGAGATCTTGGACATCGAGATTGTCGATCAAGAATTATATCGAGTGGCTCTTATTCACGGTCTTCGTGAAGGACCACTCAAGTTTGAAGCTAACGTCCGAGCGCCAAGGACATATCAAGAGTTGATTGGTTTAGCCAACTCATACATTGGCGGTGAGAAAAGCAATCCTAGCTTCATCTCCAGGCTTATAGCAGAGAAAGATTCTTCTTCTTACAAGCAGCCTCCGAGGTCTCCTCGGAAAGATTTTCCATCCTACTCAAGGATGGGGAGGATATTTCATCGTCATCGACACCCCTTCTCGGGCCAGGATCGTACCCAAGATCAATTGTTACTATTGCCAGCACCAGCTCCGCTAACAGCTTCAGTTCATCAGCAGCAAGAAGATGACTTGCCAGAATCCGAGCTAAATGAAGCCATGCAAGAAGTTAGTCAAATCATGAAAGGTAGGGCTAATTTCAAGAAGCCTTACCAGCCAGCAGATCTAATATCAAAAACTCAGATTCGTTTTGTGAATTTGACAAAGAAAATGGGCATTTAACTGAAAACCACCAAGCACTTCGTCAACTTGTGCAAAATATTTAAGGCAGGGTAAGATACGCGATCTACTCCAAAAGATGATCACTATGATCCGTCAACTTCAAAAGGAAAAGAAGTAGCAGACATGCCTTGCTGCTCAAAGGAGTGAGTCAGATCAACAATCACCCCAACCTCAATATTAGTGAGTGCATCGATGCTGATGACGAAGGCGCCCTCGGAACACTATTCTAGAACAAAGATGACATCGCAAGCTCCTCGTGATCTTAACTCTTTATTTCTACTTCACTCTTCAAACATTCTCTTTTGTAACACTTTTAAGTGTTCTTTCATTTCATTTCAATAAAGTTTACGTCAAGATCCCATACTGACACTTTTCCCTTTATGAAGTGCTTCCTCCTCTAATTTTTATCTTTGCCAAAGAGATCACTGAACCAATGAGATATCGCCAAGTCTTGTTGTTCCCTACGTCGATTGCTCTTTGGCATAAGACAACGATGACCACATATAGTGGGGAGTGTTCGTGTATGTGCAGCGGGGGCCGTTTAATCTATGATGGTGGATTTCAGACTTCGGATCCTAGCCGGTATCTAACACAAAGTGTGTATCAAGGGAGGTCCCATGTGTTAGCTCTGTTGTGCTCCGTTAAGGGATACGTTACAGTTACGATAATCTTTGTTAGGCGAGAAATAATGATCAAGTGTAATCTCACAATTGTAACAGACGAATACTCTAAGGTACTCTCAATCCCTAACTTCGCGGGGCCCATAACTCTGCTGATCAATCCGCAGACAAGCAATAGGCCACTTGGCGCATGTAGTCTAATTGATCAACGATACTTGTAACCCGAGGCATGAGAGCAGTGTATCTGTCAATCCTTCTTAGGATTTTTTTGTGCTTGTTGCTCTTTTGTTCCCTTCAAAGGATGCGTGGCTAGCCCGCTCTAGGTAGGACTATGCCCTAGATGATTTTCCATATGCAAGAGATGCATAAGGCCCACGGGTGATCTCATGGCAGCATTCAGTCTTTCTGAGTCATCTTCGGGGTATAGCCCTCCTTTCTTTGTTTTTGCCTTCATACAGTTAACAGGTTAAATATGATACTCTAAAAGGATTTGCAGCATTTTCTCTCTTATGCTCATTTTGTAAATTCAGCTTTCAAGAAGCTTCATCCGCCGGCAATTGATTATGCTTACTCTTGGCATCTATTACTCAATCAAGGATTCTATTTCTGTTTACTGACAAAAGCCATGTTATTGAAGTGTAATAAAGATGGTTTCATCTTGCTGATCTGGATTTCATATTTGATCACACAAGACGATCATTATTATTGTTTGATCTCTATTCGGTTAATAACAAAGTTTGTCAGGTATCCCTTCTTCTATCCAATTATATCTTATCATATCAACAGTCAACATTCGCAGGTTCCCTCCAGATACTTGCGACTTAGTTTTATTTTATATATATCAGCTGCTTACTCTTCTTTTGCAGTGATTAGCAGATACTTACAAGTTCCATCCAGGTACTTGCAATTTTATTTTCACTTCATATATGCTTTTAACTCTTCTTTTGCAGAGATTAACAGATATTAGCAAGTTCCCCTCAGTACTTGCAGCTTAGTTTTTTCTATCATATCTGCTACTTACTCTTCTTTGTAGAGATTAACATATATTAACAAGTTCCCTCCAGGTACTTGTAATTTAGTTTCACTTATTATCTACTTCTAACTCCTCTTTTTGCAAAGATTACCAGATATTAGCAAGTTCCCTCCCGATACTTACAATCTACTTTCCTATCATATCTACTGCTTAATCTTCCTTTACAGAGATTAAAAAAACTTGCAAGATCCATCTAGGTACTTGCAACTTAGATTTCATTTCATAACTGCGACTACCTCTTTCCATTTGCAGAAGTTTAACAGGTGCTTGCAAGCTCCTTCAGGTACTTGCACTTACATTCTTCTATAATGCTTTCATCTCATTTTTGTTTTGCAGAGCTAATTAGGAGACATCTGCCTTCTTCATTTTGTGCAAAAGCAACCCAGGTACGTATAAGATGTACGTCTTTCCGCATATGTTAATTTTTTCCTTTGCAGGAAAAAGACAGGCATTAGTAAACTTTTTTTGAGGAGAGACATCAGGTTCCATCTCTCTTACCCCTTCCTTTTCTTGAGAGAAGATCACAATTTTCATAGGCTCCTAATTTTTCGATGTTCCCTTCGGGACTTAAAAAAGTTCGGGGATTATGTTAACCCAGAAATCGGCGATCCCTCCCAAGGTACCAGCTCATAAGTCGCGGCCTTCTCCAGGTTCCCTCTGAAGGTTGTGGCCTGTCAGTACCCTTCTTTTCTAAGGATGGGCGGACAGACTTTTCTGTCGCTAAGTCTGCGCGGCTAGGGCGGTCTCCCCAGTCAGCGAACAACATCCCGTTTCTCGCGGCGTGGGCAGACTCGTCGTGCATTCCAACCATCCAGTCCGCCTATATTGATGAACCCCAGCTCCAACTTTTTCAGCAGCAAGCGAATTGCTCCTAATCCTGCAGTAGAGGCGGACTCATCGTGCAGTACTCCACTCAATTTCCAGCACCCGCATCTTCCCAGCAGCAGGCGGGTAATTCCTCAATTCGCATACTCGTTGCGGGCTCGCTTAGAACAGCAGGGCAGACTCGTCCCAGTCCGCCAGCAGCAAGACCAGCTCCAGATACAAGTCCCAGACTGCGCGGCCTCGCGCGGACTCCGCGGACTCAACATCATACTCGAAAAACTTACCGATCTACCAAGGGTGACGTTACCAAGACTGTTACCTCCTCAGGCCTATAAATAGGCCCCCATACCTCTCATTCAGGAGCCACAGTTGAGTAGACAAGGTCAAGGCATCAATTCCTATGAACTCATCTTCTCAGTCTCCGCGCCCTCTTCCCTTTTCTTTCCTCAGCTTGATCAAGTTGTCCTCCCGGCTTAGTCCAGCGAGCTGCCTGATCAGCTAACCGCGCGGTCTGCCAACCTCTCTGGTCTAACTGCGCGGCCTCTTCTGTCTTCTCTTCTCCTTAGCTGCCAGCTTCCACCCTTGTACCCTTTTTTCTTTCTGGGTAAAGGTGCAATCTCAAGCTGTAACTTCAATTATAATCAAAGGAAAGCCCGTCGCAAGAGTGACATTTAATCCGCGGCGAGCGAAGTCTGTGTGGTCGCTGCTAGCGCCCTCTCTCTTCTTCTCAACCCCTCTCCTCTCTCGACATCAACCTGCAAGGCTAACCATCAAAGTAGCTGCCTGCTTGACAGTACCTGATCAACCTTTTCGGCTGCTCTCAACAAACCTCTCTACTATCCCCGCAACCCTCTTCTTCACTTAGCTTGTGAGACCGAACAACCCTTAACTAGGCGGTGATGTTTTCGTGCATCAACATAGAATTTCTTAGCATGCCTTTAAGTATGAGTAATATTCTATTTTAAATAATGATTTTATTCACTCACTTATTTGATAACCTACATGTGTTTTTAAATCGTATACATCCATGATTATGTAGTATAATAATATAATAAGTAAAATGCATAAATAGATCACCTACACTATATTAAATTGATTTTTTTAATTCTTTATTTTTCATGCACTTATTCATTAGAGAAAGGTGGTTTTCAAAAAAAATGTTATTATTTGCACATCAAGTAAATTCGGAGTCCTTTATCACTAAATTAAAAATCAAATAAAAAACTCCATCGAGCACTACTCACCCTCTTAATAAGTCTTAATGACTATTGTGACGTTGAGCACCTTAGAAAAAGGATTGTAAAGCATTTTATAGCAAACAAAATATTCACCACTTCTCTCAGTACACCAGATCACAAAAATAAAAAAATAGTAAAAAAAAATAAATGTGATCCCCCAAGCACAATTCTGCTCCCTGTTAAGTCTCTATAAGCATTGTGTGTAGAGCACTTTGGTAGTTGCACTCCTTACTCTTGCGCATTGAAAAATAGTGAAAGTAATATTATTTTTGTATTTTAATGTTATGTTATTCATTATATATGTCATGTGTTTTGATTAATCCATTTGTATACTTTATCAAAATACTATTTGTACACATCATTATTTCTCATAAAACTTTTACTCATAAGAATTGGATTCTAATGCATACATATACTATTCTCTACAATCTTAAGTAAATGCACTAGATAGCAAAGCATGACCGCTACAATATTTATTCTTACTTGAAATGCAAATTAACTTACATTGTAGTTCTTATCTCTTTTTGATATTTTGAAATCATGTTTGCAAAATTTCAATGAGATAGCATCTCTTGCACTTGAATTGAAAACATCTTCTTTTTAGACTTAAAATCTTTACCCTTTATATGATTCTATTTGGAAAAAAAGATGTTTATTTTAAGAATGTTTATCATATTCTTATTTTTACTACTTGAACACAATCATAATTATCTATTTTTTTAACAAATGGTATCATAATCATCTATTTTCTTTACAAGTGGTAAAATTTGATTAAGCAAGTGATATTTTCTTATGCTCTACTATATTCAATCATGCATATATTTTGTCAAATTAGTGGTTGAGTGGTATCTATGAACTTGAATATTGCTCATATCTTCTTCTCTACATAGATCTCAATGATTTTCATTACATACACTCTCCTCTACCCTCTTTTGATACTACTAAAAGTGGGAGAACATATTACATAAATTTCATAATTTAGGGGAAGTACATTAAAAAATCCATAAAAAGCATTTATATAGGGGGAGTATTCATTAGAGTTGTATTTTTTTTTGCTCGATCATGAAAAACCTTTACTATTGTACCCAACAAGAGGTATAATGAAAACTCATAACTCTCACTCATCCCTGCCCACTTTTGATAAATACTAAAAGGTGAGACTAAATTTAAAGAAATACAACATTTAGGGGGTACAACTTAGGAGGCATCTAATTAGGGGAGTCTCTATCTAGGGGGAGTGTGCTTTTAAATGCTTATCAACCACATATAAAAAAACATTTTTTCTTATGCATTATTTCTTCATGATGGATTTGTTATTATCAAAAGGGGATGTTTGTTGAAACATGTGTTCCGCATCTCTTGTTTTGAGAAAAAAAAAATCCAAGTTAATATTTGATCATGTTTGTTGTGTATTTATAGTGTGCATGAACAATAGGTTCAGATGCCAAAGTTCCTTCGCTACTACCAGGTAATATCGTTATCGCCGACATTAGCTTTTTCAACTGCATCGCTACCTCTAGGCGATATCGCTATCGCTGTCTATAGCGGATCAACTGCATTGGTTGCATGACAGAAGTCATATAAGGACTCGTAAAAAAGAAAGTGCTACCACGGGACATTACTTTTACTGCCAGACGATAGCCTTATGGAAGGTCCATTTTTGGAAAATTAGGATCCAAAATGCTTGTTTCCAAATCATCAAAGTTTCTTAATTTGAAAAAGAAAGTTTCCTAAAATAGAGGTTGTCAAAGCTAGAGATTACTAAAGGATCGAAGAGAATGCTGCCTAAAGTAGCTATCGCCATGGGATAA